>JAAIIK010000028.1:2765688-2777218 GCA_014706435.1 Silurus glanis | reverse complement strand
AGATGTTGGAGGAGCGGTAGAGTGATGAGATGGAGATGTTGGAGGAGATATTGAGTGCTGAGTAATAAAATAAAGTTATACCCAGCAGTAAAATGAGCAGAACGAGTGGAGCGAGCAGATACACTAAAACTACAGGAGGTAAAACTAACCGGTTCAAAATTTGTGACTCGTCATATATAGTTTACATTTTCTAGCAGAGTGCAAGAAACTTCCTGTTTATCTTAAAACCTTTCAAATATATATATTACAGAGAATATTTCCAACTCTACTTTATTCCTGCTCCAGCTTTCATTTTCATTTTATTATTATTGTTATTATTGATATTAATAATATCAATAATATTATGTTATACATTTACATTTTTCCATCTAGTTTGCTATAAGCCACACACTTCCCCTATTCTATTCCCTTCCTTTCTTTCTCTTTTATTCCTTTTTTGTCCTTTTTTGTCCCCCTTCATTTTTTTACTTGAATTATTATTATTTATTTTTTTCATTTATTACAATCCTGTCTTTCAATTTTCTATCTGTCTTTAGGTGTTACACTTTTGTTACTCTGTGTGTAGCAGTATATTTGTGTGTAGCTGTGATGGTGTATTTCTGTATAATTGTGTTACTCTGTGTGTAGTGGTGTATTTGTGTGTAGTCATGTTAATCTGTGTGTGGTTGTAGTTGGGTCTTAAACTCTGAGTAGTTGTGAATCTGTGCTACACTTTAAGTCGTTGATTGTTAAGCTGTATATATATATATATATATATATAGTTGTGTGTTACTCTGTGTGTAGTTGTATTTGTGTGTAGCTGTGTGTATCCGTATGTATCACTTTGAGTTATTGTGTGTTAATCTGTGTGTGCTTGTGTATTTGTGTGTATCCGTATGTATCACTTTGAGTTATTGTGTGTTAATCTGTGTGTGCTTGTGTATTTGTGTGTAGTTGTGTTACTCACGGCAGTTGATCCTGACTGTTTTTTTTTCCACACAGATGCATGTGAGTGGATGATCGACGTGTAGACGTGCGTCTGGTCCCTGTCTCTCTTTCTTATTTTCTTTCTCTCCTCCACATTTTTGTTGCTAGAGCAGAAATGGACCTCCACCGAGCTGCTTTCAAGTTGGACAGCTCCTCATATGTTCCAAGCTCCATGTCGTCTCCGGCCCTCATGGTCCTGGCATCGACGCCTGAGTCCGACCGTGAGCCCTCCATCGTCCCCTGCCAGACCTCGCGTTCGTTCGGAGTTCCGGTGTCTCTAGAAAAAGACCTGCACCTCCCGTTCCCTGGCGGCTCCTACACCTTTTCCTCTGTGTACCAAAGGCAAGGAGGCTTCACACCCCGAGACTTCCCCACCTCGCTGCTCCACCTGCACCCACAGTTCCCCCCGACTCCACTGAGCATTCTCGGACCTGGAGCGGTGGGAGCATTCCGGCCCTTCTCTTCCCCAAACGAAGACAGAGACGCAGGGATTTATCACTCCGCCTTCCTTCCAACCAAGAGGCTGAAGGGAGGCCAGGAGCCGGAAACGTCACCCCATCTGCGCTACACAATCACTGAAGGGAAGGAGTTCGAGTTCGGGGTCAACCAGCTGACCTCCGGGTCTCCCAGTTCCCTGAAAGGAACTGAGGATTCTGGGAAAAAGAGGTTCACCATGTCAGGGTTGCTGTTGGATGCCAAGGCCTCGTGTAGCCCAGAGGAACAGAAGGACGGATGTAAGTCTGTGAAATCGTAGCTCTCGCATGTACACATGAGCTAAATCATTCTGTTTCTTGTGTAAAAATTATGTAAGGAATCTCCAGTGTCAAAGTCAGAAGTCATAGGTAGGGGTGTACCCGACTAATGATTTACATAGTCATTGTTTTGTCTGAAAAGTCTTGCCTAACTGATATGAGGTGGTATCCAAAGGTTTTGAGAATACCTCAGTTTACACAAAAGTACTTTATGTATCTACATTTACACACCTTCAAAATAGTCCCCTTGCACAGCAATACAGCTCTCCCAGTGTTTCTGCCACTTCTGGAATGTGTCCTGGAAATATTCTTTTTCAAGCATGTCAAGCACCTTTTGATGTGTTTTTGCACACTGACTTATGAAGGTGGTGCTCCCTGTGATTGTGCATGCAGCCTTGTGCTGCCACCTGTTGGCGTCTGACAAAACTAATCTTGAAACTTTTCGGGCTGGTGGCTGGACGATGTTGACAACACCTGCAGGTCATAAAATGATTCCTAATAACATTTTAAAGCCACGAAGAACAGAATATCAATCTAAGATATAGAAGAAAATGTGCAGAATAAAAAAACATCGCAACACTGATGCACCGAAAAACAATTAAAAAAGTTTTTTTGGAATGAAATTACAACAGAATATAGTTTTACAGAATCTTCAAGATATTGTTAAATATTAAACCCCCTGCCTCCAAGATGCACCAGTGTTTGTCACGTATCATTGAAACTTAAATCTGTCACAGGGGTTGGATTTATTCACGCACCTTAAAAATATTTATAAAAAGCTTCTTTCTTTTTTACATTTTAATTACAGCGTTATTGTAATACGCTGTATATGAACTTATTGGGAGAAAACCGGTAGTTCTATGTGAAATCAGACATTAAGAACCCCCATATAATCAAAATGCCATGATTCTGCTTTCATAACATCTCTGTAAAGATTAGACTGTGAGATTGGTAGTCGAATATACAATATAGATGTTATACAATATAGATAATATAGATATAGCTATAGTTATAGATGCAACACTTATATTTTGTTAATATCTTGGGCATTTATGTGCAATAATCTCAGTTTTTCACTGCTGCTACAAATTCTATTTCACGGACATGTTACAACCGTATTCCAAAATGGATTAAATTCATTATATTCCTTACAATTCTACAAACAATATACCATAATGACAATGTGAAATAAGTTTGAAATCTTAAAATGTTTAAAAAATAATAATAATAATAAATAAATAAATAAATAAATAAATAAATAAAAAGTATTCACAGCCTTTGCCATCACACTCAAAATTGAGCTCCGGTGCATTTCCACTGATCATCCTTGAGGTATTTCTACAACTTCATTCTACAACTTCACCTGTGGTAAATTTAGTTGACTGGACATGATTTGGAAAGGCACACACCTGTCTATATGAGGTCCCACAGTTAACAGTGCATGTCAGAGCACAAACCAAGCCATGAAGTCAAGGGAATTGTCTGTAGACCTCTGAGACAGGATTGCATCGAGGCACAGATCTAGGGAAGGGTACCGAAAAATTTCTGCAGTGCCAAATCAAACATGCGGAGGATCCGCTGTGGCGACCCCTAATGGGAGAAGCCGAAAGAAAGTTTTATTGAAGGTCGCAATGAGCACAGTAGCCTCCATCATCCATAAATGGAAGAAGTTTGGAACCACCAGCAGTCTTCCTAGAGCGGGCCTCCCGGCCAAACTGAGCGATCGGGGGAGAAGGTCTTTAGTCAGGGAGGTGATCAAGAACCTAATGATCACTCTGAAAGGGCTAAAGCTCTGTGGAGAGAGGAGAACCTTCTGGAAGAACAACCATCTCTGCAGCACTCCACCAATCAGGCCTGTATGATGGAATAGCCAAACGGAAGCCACTCCTCAGTAAAAGGCACATGACAGCCCGCCTGGTGTTTGCCAAAAGGCACCTGAAGGACTCAGATCATGAGAAACAAAGATTGAACTCTTTGGCCTGAGTGCCAAGCGTCATGTCTGGAGGAAACCAGGCAGCGCTCATCACCTGGCCAATACCATCCAGTGAAGCATGATGGTGGTAGCATCATGCTGTGTGGATGTTTTTTAGCAGCAAGAACTTAGAGACTAGTCAGGATCGAGGGAAAGATGAATGCAGCAATACTGAACCTTGAACCCAATTGAACATCTCTAGCAAGATCTGAAAATGGCTGTGTGTCGATGCTACCCATCCAACCTGATGGAGCTTGAGAGGTTCTGCAAAGAAGAATGGGAGAAATTGGCCAAAAAATAGCTTGTAGCATCAAACTCAAAAAGACTTGAGGCTGTAATTGGTGTTAAAGGTTCTTCAACAAAGTATTGAGCAAAGGCTGGGAATACTTTATTTTTAATAAATTTGCAAATATTTCAAACAAACTGAGGAAAATAATGTATTTAATCCATTTTGGAATAAGGCTGTAACAGTAAGTGAAGCGCTGTGTAGTCCGGCTGCACTATATGTATATATATTTCATTATATTTTCCTATTTTAATTTTTACTTAGATTTTTTTACTGTGAGCAACTGCAGCCAACAAATTTCCCTATGGGATCAATAAAGTATTCTGATTCTGAATCAGGCTCCTCCTATCGAAGTAGACTATTTGGGATCACCCCTAGTCAGAGGTAAAGCTTTTAGTAACTGTAAGACATTTTAAGAACAGTTTGCAGGGTTTTATCTGTGAATAATCGACAAAAAAGTAATTTGGAGACATGTTACCTTTTAGATGACCCTCTGCAAAACATTTTAATCAATGGTAAATGGCGCTCATAACGTCTGAGCCGCATGTGGGTTAGGATTAATAAAGAGAAAATCCCGGTCCTTTCATGCCAACAGCTGTTTCATTATTCCATAAAGAAATTCTGTATATAAAAATAATTCAGATTGAACTAAAAGCCCTATAGAGACCAGATCTGCATCCGGCATGTCAGGGGTTTTGTGTACACGTGTGTTTAATTTGGGTCTTATACACGCCGGTGTGCGCTACAATCGTTTTATGAAGTGAGCCTTTCTTCTTTAATCCCTGTGAAACCAAACCTGAGACCGTAGCCGAGCCATATCATTATTATTATTACATATATCATGATGACATATCATTACGGCATGTCATCGTACAGTACACGGCAGTGATCATATGAGCTCGGAACCATGAATCATCAGGAAAGAAACGTGGGAGACAACGCAAATCAGGCCCCGAGACAACACGTCAATGCTAACGAGCAGGAGAGGCTGCGCGTTACACCTCCAGCTCAACACATCGCCCCCGTGCCTTCCATCCATTTTGATTTTGTTGAAAAACGAGTGGGAGGGACTGTCAGGCGGACGCGGAAACGCTCGTCACTCCGCTCTGTAATTGGCTGCGCTGAGTGTTTGGGCGGGAAAGACACAGAGAGAGACGGTTCCTCTGGCGAGCTCCGAGCGAGGGGAAAAAAAAGTTCCGTCTGCGTTTCCACATGAAAGGCGGCACACTGTGAGGGCTGGATGAGGAGCGATGGATTAGATATGCATGTCAATGGGAGAAATAATAATGACTGACATGGATACGGGAGAGAAACCCACACATTTAGGCTTCAGAAGTGAAGCGTTCGGCGAGAAAAGTTTGGATTGTTTTGCCTCCGTTAGCCTACACAGCTGCACGCCTACGCCCGTGTGACTGACAGTTCCGTCCCATCACTGCACTCGGGAAATACTTCACCCTGAAATCTTACCACTAACCATAAACCTTACTATTACTGTATTTGTACATCAGAATATTGTGGATCAGTTAGCAAACCTTTTACACTAATTACGCTAATAATACTAACGTGGCTGTAACTAGCCATGAGGACTCTTGAGGAGGTGCAGAACTGGATACCTTCAGATGGTTTTATATTTGAACTCCAGCTATGAATCTCAAACTTCAATTAAGTTTTTTTATTTTATTTTATTTAGACTATTCAGAATATTGCTAGTCAGTGTAGCCTGCTAGCTGCAGGAACGATAGCTGATAAGATTTGGCCATGAATAATTTAAGGCCAGCTTTATTGTGTAATGTTTCTAATACGGGGAAGTAGTAGCTCAGTGTTTAAGATGTTAAACTTCTGGTCGAAAGGTCATGAGTTCAAATCCCAGCACAACCATGTGCCACTGTTGAGCCCTTAAGCAAGGCCCTAAACCCTGAAGTGCTCGGTTGTATATATAATTAAAGATAAAAAAAAAAGTAGCTCTGGATAAGGGCATCTTCCAAATGCCGTAAATGTATTTATGAAGTCATTTTTATCTATTGTATGATGCCACAGTGTGACGTAACAATTTATCCGTATATCAGCTACACAGTAGATTTTTATAAAAAAAAATTTTGCACTAGAATTGGATTATAATTCTTACCCAATCTTTACGTAGCAAAATGTGGTGACTTCCTGCCTAGCACATAGCGTGTCAGTGCAATAATGTGTGCAGGTAGATAAAAAATGGCTAACGCATACATATAAATTAATTTACATTTAATTGTCAATACTTCAACTAGTTTGCGTAACTTTTAAGCTTATTCCCGTTTGTCAGTGCGTTTGATTTTAAATCCTATGAGCGAAAAAGCGAAGCAACTGGTTTTAAAAAACAAAACTACAGAATGAAAAACTGGTTGAACAATTCACTAGTGACAGAAACGCAGCGAATAAAAATGAGTCAGAATGCGACTTCGTGTGAGAAGATGTTTCGGCTGCCGTATACAAATACAAATACAATGATGTAATTACGGTGCAAACGGAGGTCGTGTCGTGCAGAGACTCAGCTCGCTATGACAACAACGTAGCGCACCTGGGCGAACTCCGCAGCCGAACGTACCACATGACCATGCTTGCTATCTGAGCGGGAATATACGGAGGAAGTTTTACGGAAAAGCTTTATTTACGATTCCAAAACATATCCAGAATAAAAAAGTGATAGGAAGTGAAAAGTTTCAAATTATGATCAGTATGAAATACAAGATAAAACAGGGAATGATCTATACAACTTCGCATGTACATAAACTCTGTAAAATATGATTTCAGTAGAAGTAAAAGTGTTTCCTTTAAACTTTCACTTGAGTAAACATACAAAATGTATATGTCTTTAAATGTACTTATTTATTATGGCTATAATGTTCCTATAATCAGACTATTATAAGACTTGCTTAATCAGCTCAATTTATATGAAAAGATTGTAATGTTACTCTTAGCACAGCAATCTATTAATCAAAAACTATAACTATAAACTATAAATTATAAACTATAAATTGAAATCTGTTAAAATGATCATGAGCCCAAAACCTTCTTTTTAACTGCTACGGCCACGGGTATTGGGGCGAGTTCGAGTCAGGAGTTTTTCCATCATTTATTCCTCTCAAAAAGTTCTGCTTGCTGTTGAACTGACGCTGAACTGTATGTTGGTAAACGGTACACACCAAGTGGAAATCAAAACGAGTTTAAAACAGAGCTCGAACCTGATTGGTGGTTTTCTGCATGTTTGACCAGTTAAGTTTTTATCCACTCATAAATAAAAGGGAACGACTGATTTGACAAAATATAGTTGAGTAAAATGTAAGATATATGACTTAAAAAAATTTTGTGAAGTTAAAGTAAAATTCTCCCCAAATAGAAATACTTTCGGAAAGTACAGATACTGATCACCACCACTGCAAAAACCTGGAAATTGAGATAAGAGGCCACATTAAGACCCAATAGTGTGCCCCCTGCTGTTTGAAGCAATGACGTCCTGTAAATCCCACTTGTGTGACATCAATGACAAGAGACACATCAGGTTTAGCATTTGCATTCACTAAACTCGCTAAACCACAGAAGACCGATATCCGCCCTCTTTCGCATACCTCAGCTCACATGATTGGTTGCCATTTCTGATTGACAGGCAGAAGATGCAGCGATGTTGTCACTCAGACCCAGAGTCTCAAAATCTCATAGCCATTTTTGGCCTCTCTGTTGTCTGACCTCCGACCCCCATGACTTCATGCGCGTCTCCTTGTTGTATCGGGAAACCGATTATTATCATTTGTTTTATGTCTGACCTCCAGGCCACATCTCCAACCACCATGTTATTCCATCGCTCGTCTCTCACAACGTTCAAAAAAAGGACAGAGTAACCCACCAGCTGTTTAAACACATCCTGGTTTTTTTTTTTTTTCCATTCCTTTTTTCCAGAGGGCAGATGTCTTCGCTGGGCCGAATCATGTTTATTTCCCTTCGGGAGGTATTTTAAACGTTCGGGTCGAGACCTGATAAAAAGCGAGACAGAGCGTGGGCAAAGCCAGACAGCGCACTTTCTACTGTTGCTGTCTTCTTCGCGTCTTCCTGCCTGATTATGAGATTGTTGTGACATTCAGCTGTTTTACCTCTGAAATGATTTTAAAAAATGTTTGTCGTTGCATTTTGCTTTTTTTTTTAGCATATAGCATGGATTTATCAAGTACACACACTGTACTTAACTAGCATCTATTATGCTAATGAGGACATTCAGGACATTTCTAAATATTTATTTCCCGTTTTATTTAAACCCATAAGGATATGCTTTACATGAAATCGGAGTGGAAGATCTTTAGTGACCTGTGCTAGAGCTCTGACCCTCATTGAACACCTATGGGGTAAATGTAAACACTGACAGAACCCCAGACCTCCTCACCTTACCTTCATCAATACCTGACTTTACTAACACGCTTGTGGCTGAATCAATCTCCACAAATCTTCACAAGCGCACTCCAAACTCTAGTGAAACATCTTCCATGAAGAGTGGAGGTTATTATAACATCAAATGTGGATTAACTGTGGAATAGGATGATGGAACGTGCCAACGAATCTCATAATCAGGTGTCCACCAACTTTTGTACATAAAGAGTATATTTTGAACGCTTAGAAATTCTTACGAGGGGGTATCAAAAGTTTCGAGACTAGTATTGTAACATGCCAACAGATGGCAGCACAAGGCCGCACGCACAGTCACAGGGAGCACCGACACTTCTATAAGTCAGTGTGCTGAAAGACATTGTCCTGTGTACATCGGGAGCTGTGTAACTGATGCTAGTCTGACCACGTGCGCACCCTGTCACCGAGCTCTCCTCACACGTGAGTTTCTCACTGGAAACAACATAATCACACTTCCGCACCCACCCTCCTAGGCAGATGTGCGGACTCCCCGTCTTCCCGAAGATGAAGATACAGCTCAAAGGTCGCCTTTTTGACACCATTACTGAGACCCAGCACGAATCGCAAAATGTGCTTGACACACTTCGAAAAGAAGACTTCCAGGACACGTTCCAGAAGTGGCAGGAACACTGGGAGCACTGTTTTCTGTGCAAGAGAACTATTTTGAAGGTGATTATGTATAAACATAGATAAATAAAGTTATTTTTGTAAACAGAGATAGTGTTATGAGCATTAGCATTCACATGTATTGTGTTCACAATTCTGAACAGCATGAATAAATATAGATATTTTGCGATGCGTTGTGTATATAATGAAAGTGTGTTAGCTAGATGTCAGCGAACCCCGAAAAGACATGAATAGTGTGTATTCCTATAAAAGAAATGCCTTGTTATTGCATCTCGCTACGCAAGATAAAGGTGCATTTTAATTTAACGTCTGCCCCATTGCTGCCCTAATCCCCTTTTGTAGTAGTTTTATTGCCCTTGCTGGTGAAAGTGAATAGCACACACTATTGTCCACGTTGTTTTCTTACCTTCCTCGGATCATGTGTTATCTGTAACCCCATACATCCGCCTGAATACGCTGGGCGGGTCATGTGATCAGGCTGTAAATCACCGGTATAAATGGTATCGCCACCTCCAGATCGCCTGTAAGCCGAATTGTTTGGTGTCTGAGCCTTAATGGGGTTTGTCGATTGGAAGGCATTTTGATTGAAAGCGCTCGGGACAAAGGAAGAGCGTGTGTAGGAGCAACAGCTGGCAAACGGATAATGGAGGACGGGGTCTGTCATGGTTACGTAGCATAGCTCGCGTAAATCAAAGGGGGAGGAAGAGGAAGAAGGTTAACCAGCCACGCGCTGCTTAGTATCGATCTCATGGATGCCTTGGTCCAGAAGGTCTGCGGCTTCCTGGAGCTGTTTCAATATTTAGCCGCCTCCTGATGAGACGAGATCAATATTTACTCATCAACGCTTGTGCATGCGCATCCAGCTGCGTTATTTTCCTCCCTGCTGTGTGTAAACAGAGTGTGTTTACATGCACACAGACACACACACACACACACACACACACACACACACTTTTGCTGTTGCCTTTTCCTCTTATACAGAACTTTTTGAACTTTTTTTTGTTAAAAATATACAGGAAGTTGTATGATGTAGGTGAAGGAAGCTAATCTGAGTTTTCCCTCCCGTCATGAAGCCAGTTTTCTCTGCTAATATACGCTGAAGTGGAAGAGCTTTCATCTTCTCAGGAGGCTTTGTTTTTTTCTGCAAGGGTGGAATGTGGACAGAGATGGACAGTGTGTACCACCCACACTGCAACACTGCAATGGAGGAACATCTTCACACACACACACACACACACACACACACACACACACACACGTTATGTGTTATCCCATGTTATGTGACATTTATGGAAGGAGTCTCCAGTATCAGTTTTCTCTCTCTCTCTCTCTCTCTCTCTCTCTCTCTCTCTCTAGTCTCTGAGTGTGTATGAGTGCATGTAAGTTCGTATGTGTGTTTGTGAATGTGTATGTGGTGTGTATAAGTGTATATGAGTGTAAGTGTGTACATGGTATGTATGAGTGTGTTGAGGTGCTGATGTTGAAGTGGATGTATTTACTCTCCCTCTTTTTCTCCCTTTCACTTTCTCTCTTTCTTTAAATGTGTTTATGTGTTGTGTATGAGTGTGTAGGTGTTGTGTATGAGTGTGTATATGGTGTGAGTGTATGTGTTGTGTATGAGTGTATGTTTAAGTTTGTATGAGTGTTTACGAATGTGTATAAGTGTATATGAGTGTGAGTGTGTACATGATATGTATGTGTGTGTTGAGGTGCTGATGGTGAAGTGGATTTATTTACTCTCCCTCTTTTCCCCTCTCTCTCTCTCTCTCTCTCTCTCTCTCTCTTTCTCTTTTTCTCTCTCTCTTCTCTCTCTTTCCTCAAAAACCCTTTGAGTGTTTATGTGTTGTGTATGAGTGTGTATGTGTTATGTATGAGTGTGTATGTGCTGTGCGTGAGTGTGTATGTTGAATGTACGAGTGTCGATGTGTTGTGTATGAGTGTGTGTAAGTGTGTACATGGTACGTATGGTTATGTTGAGGTGCTGTTGGTGAAGATAATTAGTATACTCTTCCTCTCTCTCTTTCTCTCAAGATTGAAGATTTAAAGGTTGCTGTGTCTGTGGTGTGTGTGTGTGTGTGTGTGTGTGTGTGTGTGTGTGTGTGTGTGTGCTTGTTTGTAAGTTTGTATGAGTGTTTGTGAATGTGTATGTTGTGTGTATAAGTGTAAATAAGTGTGTGAGTGTGTACATGGAACGTATGTATGTGTTGAGGTGCTGATGGTGCTTGCTCTCTCTCTCTCTCTCTCTCTCTCTCTCTCTCTCTCTCTCTCTCTCTCTCTCTCTCTCTGACCCTGTTCTAAGGTGTGAGCTCTTGTTAAAGCTGCCCTGAAGCTTTTATGTGTTTATTGGGGTCCAGAGACAAATAAAAACAGCAGCGTTGGCCCGCGGGGTTAACTGTAGATCAGGGAATTGTTTTTTTTACTAGTCCTTTGTAAAGTTCATGCACACACACACACACACACACACACACACACACACACACACACACACACACACACACA
>JAAIIK010000028.1:2655912-2674750 GCA_014706435.1 Silurus glanis | reverse complement strand
AGAGAGAGAGAGAGAGAGAGAGAGAGAGAGAGAGAGAGAGAGAGAATTAAACGTTCTTCCCTGAATGGAACGTTCTTCCCTGAATGATGAACTATCAGCATTATTAAACACAGATTCCGAGCCAGACGGAATCTGATGACAACATCTCACACATGACCCCAGCAAGAATCAAATTCCAGTTGAAATTCATTTTTGTAGGCTTGCGGATGTTACAGGGTCACACACACATACAGAGATCAGACAAGATGGCTGGAAAGAATCCAGACTGCTCACTCTTTTTTTTTTCCCAGCCTGAAGATTCATGAGGATGAGAGCTCTATCCCTCGTTCTTCTTGTCTCGTCTGTCACTCTGTAGTGAACGAGTAAATGAGTGAATGATTACGGATCTCTTAAAAATGACTCTGCTTCTGGTTATAGGTATCCACAAGGAATACACACTACTTAAATACGGCATATCCACTACATACACTATGCATATACACTGCATTCCGACTGTATACGCACTGCATATGCACTCCACATACACTGCATACACACAGCATAAACATTGCATATGCGCTTCATACACACTGCATAAACACTGCATGCACAGTGCATATACACTACATACATGTGGCATAAGCACTCCATACACACTACATTTACACTGTATTTCTACT
The DNA here is from genome assembly GCA_014706435.1 of Silurus glanis. Classification (NCBI taxonomy): domain Eukaryota; kingdom Metazoa; phylum Chordata; class Actinopteri; order Siluriformes; family Siluridae; genus Silurus; species Silurus glanis. Next base: position 2,674,091 of record JAAIIK010000028.1, on the reverse strand, counting down.
ACATACGCATGGCATAAACAATGAATATACACTACATATACACATTATACACACTGTATATCTACTGCATACACACTGCATACGCAGTATACACATTGCATAAGCAATATACACACACTGCATATACACTACTGACACACTGCATACAGACTGAACACACACAACATACCCACTACATACTGTACATCTGCCACACGTCATACACTCACTATACGTGTGTCATAGCAGGTGTATGACGTCTATCATACACCTGCCATATCACACACTTACTATACATGTGTCATACATCTCCCATACACCCAATATACACAGATCATATGCAATGGAAATGCTGCTAGCTCATTGCTGAACCTTTGAGTGTTAGCAATCGTAAGGGTGGGAGCTCAAACCCCGGAACTGCACAGAAAAGCCACAAATGTGTAATTATTAAAAGCTTATTGGACTCACTGCTTGATTGTTATGGCATCATGCCAAGATTAAAAAAAGAAAACCCTAATTAACCAATCAGCTACACCGGGCTGCCAAGTTTGCTTAGCTATTAGATCGGCATTCCGTATCAACCAGCAGCATGTGTGAGGAGACAAAAGAGAGTACAAGTGAAGCGGGAACGGATGGAGAATTTCATGGAGACGTATAGCGCTAAGGGTCCTCTCTGTCTAAAACTCCACACGGCGAGCCGCGAGCTCTGTTTTCACTGGCGACTTTTTTATATTAGCTTCAGAAAATGACGGCAGGTATTTACAGAGTAAAAGGAGTCTAAATGGGCCGTTTCAGCCAGGGTAAACACATTTAGCAATGAGGTCAGCGACTGTAGCGGTCTGAGTCGGGCGCGTTAGATAATTTTGTCAAAATGTTTAATGTCCTGCTTAACCGTTCAGGGAAAAACAAGTGCGGCTGCCGGTGTTGTCCTTGGCAGCGGCGACGTGTACGAGCGATGGTTCGGGCATGTAAATCAAACGCTGCTCCGTCTTCAGGAAAATTTAAGTAGACGTTTCGTACCTGGCTCGTTATAAAGCGGCGTTATGTACACGCGTTTGATTAGAGGCCTCGATTCTAATGACTTCAGCAAATAAAGCGGTGCCGCAGTCGTCACGACGATACGCGCAGGTGCTACAGGGAATAAAACGCTCTGTGTCATGCTGTAACAGGAAAATACCAATGACGGGACGTGAGTCTCCTGACTCTGATTATTGCAAAATCTCCCTACAGAAAACCTCAACATATCAAACCATGATTGTTTAAATATGTATAAACGGTTACCATGGGAACGATATCCCATTTGAACGAGAGCAATTACGTTAATATAAACATGCAACATTTTCAGAGCTGCTGTTCTAGAAAATGTATCAACACCTTCTGACCAATCAGAGTCCAGAACTCAACAGCGCTGTAAATGCATGGCTTTAATACGAATGCTCTGATTGGCTCAAAACGCTCCCAAAGAAAAGTTACGCTACGCTGAAAAGCGATTTGGAGCATCATGTATCTTGGCTTGTTTCCACCGGGAGACATGGGTTTTTAACCACATCTCAACTTTCAGAGCTTGTTATGAGCTGAAAAAGGAAGAACGTTGCTTTTTTTCTACAGCTTCATTTCAGTCAGCGTTGTTTATATCGATTGTTACCGAGCTGGAGATGAGATCGGATCAAACTTCTGTTGAAACTAATTCGAACTGCTATGAGATGTAAACAGATGCTACTGCAGAGGCTCTTTATTAAAAAAAAAAAAAAAAAAACGCATAAGATTTAAAGAGTTGTGTTGAAAGCCTGGAATAAAAATAGCTACTGCTCCTCGCCAACGTGTTGTCATGGCCTTGGATTTAATGTAATGCGGTGTTATATGAGTATCCTCCAGGCTCACTGCGCTCAAACCCGCTTTCGCTCCAAGCGGCAGTAATTGTTAGTTGAGCTCTAAAACCGCGGCTAATTGTCTGGAGCCTTTTCGTAGCGTTTTTGGGAAAAAAAATGGGGCCACTTCCAGTGATCTCGTTACAAATTACGGAACATGACAGTTCGAGTGCGTGCTCTGGAAAGCTAACTATCGCCTGCTACTTCTATCCACAATGCATTCAATCAGACCAGGAGCAATGCTGCTGAGATCTACATTTTTACACACACACACGCTGAGATTTTTTTTTCGTCAGCCATAGATAATAAAGTTAAATAGCCTTGCTTTATTGCTGTACAATGCATGTGTGTTATTATGTGGTTATCAAGAATGATTATTATTATCAAATCATTTTTTTCTTAGTTTATAAAAATCAGCAAAATACAACATCCGTAAACAATTAAAAATTCTCAATGCTCAATTTGGCTTAATACAGAGCCACTCGAACAGAAATTTTACAAAACTATTCTTCAAAATGCCACATGTATAACAGATATATGCAAGCAGACCTCAAATTGTCTCTATAAAACATCTTGCTGAAATAACGGTTTAAATATTGCTCCTATTTTTCACCCAATGATACATTTTAACTCATCACTCAGTATAACACGTCTGTATGAAAAGTCTTTCTGTGGTTAAGTTTAGTTTGGAAATTTGAAGTGGTTTTTCCCTGACTAGGTGGCTGCAGTGCCATGGTTTGCTCTACAGGAGGCAGAAGACAGAAGCAATGCCATTAATGGTGGGGAAATCGGGGAAATCGCTTATATACATGTTTGTACATGTATATAAACACGCTGACTGAACCAGTACCTCTAATATCCATGCACACAGGTGGACTATGTTGTATGTAGGAGATGCAATCTGGAGGACATTGGAGACTGTAAAGTGTTGGCAGGGTACAGTGTAGCTAGACAGCATTGGATGGTGGTTTGTAGGATGGTTTTGGAGTTGAAGAAGAAGAGAGGGAGAGGGAGAGTGAGGACTGAAAGAAGAATATGATGGTGGAAACTGAAGGAGGAAGACTAGTGTGAGATTCGGTGGTGGTGAAGAGGTGCTGGATGATTGGGCAACTACTGCAGAAGTGATAAGGGAGACAGCTAGTAAGGAGAAAGAGGTTGGCAAAACAGAAGTGGAATAGACAGAGTGATGAGAAAAGTAGGCAGGAGTACAAGGAGAAGCGGCAGCAGGTGAAGAGGGATGTGGCGAAAGCCAAGGAAAAGGCATATGAGGAGCTGTATGAGAAGTTGGACACTAAGAAAGGAGAAAAGGATTTATACCAATTGACCAGGCAGAGGGGCCGAGCTGGGAAGGATGGAGAAGGTGGAGGAAGCATTTTGAGTAGCTGATGAATGAGGAAAATGAGAGAGAGAGAAGGTTGTGATTGAGATGGTTTGGACATGTGCAGAGGAGGGACATGGGGTATATAAACATATACTGCATCTTAAACTTCAGCAGAAAGACAGGTAAATAAGTTAAATGGGCATTTCCTGTTTGTTCAATTAAAAAGTTATGTTTTTATTTATCATTTTATTTAATTCAGCTGTATCTTTGAGAAAAAATATGTTTACATTGATGCAAATGTTATTGCATTTTGTTTAAAAAAATATTAATTTTAAAAACCTTTATAGTTTTACAAATACACATTTCAGCATGATCACTAATCTGTGTGCAATTTCCTTGATAAATAATTAAGTTGACTCATGATACCATTTATTATATCGCTATCGCAAAATATCGACCACAATAATCGCAACATGACATTTTTTCAAAATCGTGCAGCCCTAGTGTAAAAACACAACAGTTACACATGTTAGCGGTGGTTAACGTAAACACCATCTAAACGCCAACATTCACCATCTAACTCCAATTTCCACTATAGAAACACCAACAGATGTTACAGTTGTTAAAAGGGGTAAACATAAACCAAGCAGTGATTTGATGCCCCTAAGCCTAAAATTCTAATTTTCCATTTGAAATCACAATTATTACAAATTAATTTAAAATATTAATTGTATGCAATATACTTCAGTACATGTGAGATATGTAGCCCTGCATCTCTAAAAACTCTGAGAACCGAAACTTGTCCTCTTTTGCCTTATATTATATCAATCACAACAACAGCTGAACGTTGTTTCGGGCCTCCAGAACAATCGGCTCTTCCCGAAAGTTGCGCTAATTTGTAGATTTGACTAACGACGGCTTATTGCCTTTAATTATGATAAAGAGCAGAAACGCTCCGTTCAAATCTGTTTCCTCTAAAGCTTTCCGAGGAACAGATGTATTTACGCCGCCCTCCCTCCATCTCTCCATCCCTCCCTCCATTTCTCCCTCCCTCCTTCTCTGCATTTTCTCTCTGCCACCCCCCCCCACCACCACCACCACTCTTTACTCTTTCGTTCCAGCATTTTTGTTCCTTACTGTACACACAACGCTTCATGATGACACGTTGGATTTGCAGCCCAGCATTTGTGGCTCCTGGGGGAAAATGAGAGGAATTGGATGGGGGAGGGAGCAAGAAGGAGGAGGAAGGGGGTGAGGAGTAAGAAAGGGAGATATTTAATGGGAAACATGCCTGAGTTCAACAAACAGCTCAACACATACTGAACACCAAACATATCCGTGTTTCGACAAACCCCACCTCATCAAGCCTCGTGCGCCGTTTGGGTAAAAATGACTCATTTTTTTAAACGCTTACTGAAAGTGGCAGCGGGTTTAACAATCGGATTGGGATTCGGCCCAGTTTTGCCAAAAGCAAAAAGAGGAAAAGATGTTCGATGTTTGTGCTGTTTTGAGGGTGCGGAGATGAAAAGTGTAATAAAGTTCTGGAGTTCATGGCGTCCTGTTTTCTTTCTGTCTTTCATTTCCATCATTACCCTTCATCCTGGATACATCTGAACTGGAACTTCATAATGATAATCTAAAACCCTCCATAAGAATTAGGAACACTGAGATTTACTTTTTGTTTACAATTGTGGAAAAAACTCATTATTTGTTCTCATTAGTTTTTTTGCCTAATAAAACACATAGTTTTGTAAGTGTGCACTGGAAGTTTGTGGTAGTTCTGGATGCTGTCCAGTCAGTTCAGCCATGTTTTTTTTTTCTTTCACAAGAATCACAACGGTGTTCGAGCGACCAAGACAGCTTAATCATAGAGTCACGGCTATTTATAATAGTACGCCAGTAAAACCTTACTGTTCTAGCCTTTGTATTTATTTAATGCAAAATAAATATTCTGGATAAAACAAACTGATGGAGAATGAGAGAGATGGAGCTGTTCTCAGTGTATTAAAGATGTGTGACTCAGTGGTGTGTACATTTGTGCGTGTGCGTGTGTGTGTGTGTGTGTGTGTGTGCTTTGTGGCTGTATGTGGAGCTAAAGTTACAAATAAAACAAACATAAATGAAGAAGGAAAAAGAAAGCAGGGCACTGTGAAGTAAACGCTGCATGTTAGGTCAATAAAAAAACCCACCAATTACACACCAACATTTCAAAACTGTCCATCACTCACAATTAAACCAGCATCATTCACCAGGATAATTCCTCATGAACTAGTCTTACCCCTCAAACTCCACCAAAATTACAAACACCAGCGTTTCCTCACAATCACAAATGTTGCTGTTTGGTTTTATGATGGTCGGAAAGGAACTAAGCAGCCAAATGAACACAAGCACTCACACACAGGGACAAACACACACAAAACCCTCAGCATCAAATACCAACTTGCAACCACACTTGTTAATGTACTTAATCCAATATCATGAAACACAGTTAAACATCATCCGTTACCTTCAACCATCTTAGGCCAACATCGGCCAATATTCTTCATCAAACACCGACACGAACACAATCAGACACTGACCTTCACCATCAAATACTAACTCAGACCAATATCTGGTAGTATACTCAATCAAACACCAGGTAACATCAGGAAATATATACGTATACACCATAACTGAACCACAGCACTGAACACAACCCCTGATCACACTGTTCAATGTCATTAACCTTTATGTAATAATCCTTGTCTCTCTCTCTCTCTCTCTCTCTCTCTCTCTCTCTCTCTCTCTCCTTGTTGAGTTTAATATGCTGTGACCAGCATTCCTGTGCCTTACTTCTTTCCAGTTTCACCTAAAACGTCCAGATGCCCTACCTCTGGATGGAGTTATCTTTAATTATAGACACTGTGTACAGCTGAGGATGGTTCCACATGAACATCCTAAAGATCCATGAAGTAAAATCATGGCTAAATCAAGAACTTTGAAGATTGTTTTAGACTGTATTTACAACAGTCTGCTACAGTGGCTTAGGACTTCATTTAAGCCCCCATCACTGAACAGCACACCTCAACAATGATGAAACTACAGTAAAATCTTGGTACTGTGGAACTCGTCAAATTCGGTACTCGCCACGCTATGATGACTGTCAAATGTTTTGGCGCTCGTCGCATGCTCAGAACTTGACATCGATTCTCAGGATGAAACTTGTGAACGTTTCAGTCTCGTGGTAAAACAGATGAGACAAGAGTCTTAAGTTATGGTGATCGGAAGACATATGGTGATCGGAAGACTGGATCATTTTAGACTCGGTTCTTTGAATCTCGTTCATTCAAATAAAGGAAAAACAATTTGTATCACTTAGTTCTTTTAGTTTCTTTAATCCTTTAATGGCGTATATGGGAGTCACGTGATAAAAGAAAGAACTTTTAATTTCTCTTTAATTCTGTTTCCTGTACATAACCAACAAAGATGTTGTGATGCTTTGCTCATGCGCGTCTAGTTGAAAAAGAACGAATCACTCTTTGAGACTACACGTTCTTCTGAGTCACATTAAAGACTCGTTCAAGATGAATGAATCGTTCATTAACGACCCATCACTAGTGCCGTAGTGTTCTATTTTGTACTTTTTGTGCATTTGAAGCCTTAATCATGGGTCATAAAGTGTTTAAAAATGTTACCAGCTACTTGTTCGTGATCGTCTGTTTTAGCACTCGTCACGAGTTCCTGAACCAGTTACAGACAAGTACAGAGGTATTAATGTATATTTAAAGGACTTTCAGAGCCACATAGATGAGTTGGCTTTTCTTTTGAGTCTGGTTCCTCTCAAGGTTTCTTCCCCACACCATCTCAGGGAGTTTTTCCTGTCACAGTCGCCACTGGCTCACACAGTAGGGGCAAATTTTTAGACCCTACATGTATGGGCACTAACATATAAATTCATATTTTATAACTTATTCATCTTTGTAAAGCTGTTTTAGGACAATGCTAATTGTTAAAAGTGCTCTACAAATAAAACTGAATTGAACTGAATTGAATTAAATGTGAAGAGTCAGGTGCAGTGATTAAATACTGGCAATAGGGGGCAGTGTTGAAAACGTTGAAATGTTTATGCTGCAAAAAAAATTAAAATCCTGAACCAAAGATACAGCAGGGATTGTAATGAGAAGCAGATTACAGTGATGTTTTACCCCACTGGGACCACAAATGTGATATTAGGGTTGTGAAATTGCACGATTTATCAAAGAAGAATACAAAATTATACTCCGCTGATCCTGTTATTTTTTTTTTTTTTTTGTTATAAAAATGTAATCATTTAAAATGAAGATAAATAGTTTAGAATTCCCTACGCAAAACTCACTCACACACACACAATTCGCTTCATCTATTTAACTTGTTTTTTAAAACTGTTGTATTTATATAACTCTGACTTTTATCCAAAAACATCACTGTCCTGGGCATTCACGTAACAGAGCGGAATTAAAACAAGGGCGAAGTCAGACAAGGTTCATTGCAAAGTGTGTCAGTGTGGGTTTGTGTGTGTGTGTGTGTGTGTTTGTGTGTGTGTGTGTGTGTGTGTGTGTGTGTGTATACAATACCAACCCATCTCTGGGTGCTGAGGGCAGCTGTGGAGGATTCTGGGTGTTGATGATGTCATCGCGGTCCAGTCGGGGTGGACGTGGGGGAAGGTGAGGTGGGGTAGAGAGCAGATCAGCGCTGGAGCCAGAGAACAAGCCTGAAAGACAAACAACGTTAACACGCAAAATTCACCGAATCAACTTATAAAGAAACAGCACACTGACCTGATTAACTACCACCACCACCCCCTTCTAGAAAGTTTCTAGCTCAGCTATATACATATATCTATATGTATAATAATAATAATAATAATAATTATATAAATATATATATATATATATATATCAGGGGTGTAACGGTACAAAAAAATACGGTTAGGGGAAAGAAATGCAAAACATCACCAGCATTTGAAGAGTTTACATTTTAAAAACTATTTGAAATAAAATGCCTGCTTGGTTAAATAATATATAAAATAATATCATATAATAATTTATAAAAATAAAATAGAATAAATCAAATGAATGCAATGCACTTTTTTATTAAATTAATTAAATTGAGTAATTAATTCATTTGCCACAAATTAAATCGATTAAATAAAAGGACAAATTCTATTAAATACTTTACATTTGTTAGACCCCGTTTGAGTAATAGATAAACTTTCTTTCGTTAGGGGTCGCCACAGCGGCTCATCCGCATGTTTGATTTGGCACATGTTTTTACGCTGGATGCCCTTCCTAACGCAACCCTCCCCATTAATCAGGGCTTGGGACCGGCACTAAGAGTGGCTGAGGTTGGTTCCCTGACCGGGGATCGAACCCGGGCCGCAGCGGTGAGAGCGCCGCAGCCTAACCACTAGACCACCAGGGACCCTGAGTAATACAGATATGGACATAAAACGCTGAAAATTACATGGATTCTTTAGCATTTTAATGCGCAAAACAAATGTTTTTTTTTCTGGTATTAAGTGAGTAGCCACAGTGACACTGTGCTAACTCTACTTTCTTTTTTATACCCCAGGAATTGTAGTGTATGTTAAAATTAATAATAATAATAATAATAATAATAATAATAATAATAATATTAATAATAATAATAATAATAATAATAATAATAATAATAATAATGCACACAAAGTGCGAGGCGGAGACTAAACAAACCTGAGGTCTGCAACTTAATACGTTCCTGAGGGAACTCAGATTTAATGTTTTATGTTCCGCATGTTTTCAGCCATGTGGTTTCTCCCCAAATTGTTACCACAAAGTTAGACAATTGTGTAGGACATCTTTGGATGCTGCAGCATGAAATTTTCCCTTCACTTGAACTAGGATTCCAAACCTGTTCCATCATGACAATGCACCTGTGCACAAAGCCAGATCCATGAAGATATCTCTCTCTCTCTCTCTCTCTCTCTCTCTCTCTCTCTCTCAATCTCACTTTAACCCTATTGAACACCTTTTGGATGAATGTGAATTCTGACCACACCTCAGGCCTCCTAAAATCCACCTACCTGACTTTACTAAGACACTTGTAGCTGAACGAGCAAAAACCTCCACAAAACTTAGTGGAGCATCTTTTCAGACGAGTGTTGGTTATTATAAGACTAAATGTGGAATGTGAAATGTGGAGTGTGTTCTGTTGTCTATATAGTTTATTATATACAGCTATGAGACAACAGCATTGAGTGGATTTTTTCATAAAGTTGGTTTACATACAAATAACCAAACAAAAACAAAACAAAACAAAAAAAGAACCCCACCACACTGTTTGAATTAACCCTATTTTTTCATTCCTCACAAAACAGAACTTCATTCTACATGTGGTTGTTTTGACAGCACAAATTTAATGAGACCTTTAAAAAAAATAAAAATAAAAAACATCTCTGTGCTTGCAGTTTGCTTTCATGTTGAATGGCGACTTGCCTGTAATGGAAAAACCCCAGGTCTGATCAGGGTATTCAGCAAGGTACCGATGTTTCTAATATGCGAATACTGCGTTCACATCGAGGACTGTTTTGTTACACTTACGTATCCCACACGGCCTCCAACATCAGCTCCCAAACCTGTCTTATATTGTGCTCTTGTAATATTCTGAGATGCTGAAACATTGAAGTCCTTTTTCTGCTGATCTGCTATTACGATTCAAAACTCTGATTATTTTCCCAGAAGCCCCAGAGAAAGATAAACGTGAGGACGGGTATTCACTGCGACTGCATTTTTACCCCTGCTTCTTCGTACGCTGCTATTTTTAACGTTCCTTTCGACTATTTAACAGCCACAGAGAACAATGTAGCCGAATCGGTTTCCTCTGCGGCTTACAAATAGCAATCACAGTCGTTTTGGGAGAACGTCTGGAGTTGGATCTGCTTTAAAAAAAAAGTCAAGTGGCTGCTGTGTTGTTGCATGGAAGGAAAAAATACAAAACAAAACCTGGAATGAAAACACCACCGAGCACTTATACAAAGAGTAATGTGACGGGTTTTCTTTTATTTTATTAAATATTTAACACGTTATTATAGTTTCCGTGTTCTCTCACTAGCTTTACCCTCTTTAGTTTTTTTAATTTTTTACTGAATTTTTGCCCAATTAAATACGATTATTGGGGCGTTTACATGATGCTCTAACCTACCCCCTAGTGGACAAAGCTTTCGGTGCTCCAGAATGCTTCATGTTTCATTTTAAACTGAAGAATGAAACTGGAAAAGAAGGCAAAGCTATTTCATCTACAACACTGAAAATAGTTTCTTTCTTTCTTTCTTTCTTTCTTTCTTTCTTTCTTTCTTTCTTTCTCTTTTTGTTTCTTTCTTTCTTTCTTTCTCTTTCTTTCTTTCTTTCTTTCTTTCTTTCTCTTTTTGTTTCTTTCTTTCTCTCTTTCTCTTTCTTTCTTCACATTATTGAATGTGTGAGTTTCTGTGACGCCCAAAAACTCCATTAGAGTCGAATCCCACAGATAATAAGCCTGAGTCATAGAAAGAAGTGGATGCTTGAAGAAATGGACGATTCACATCATTACCAGCACATCAAAGATTTCTCAGACCCAGACTCAAACTAACGTTGCCACGGCAGCTTCGACGGCTGTTGAAGTCAATACTGACTGTATCTGATACAGTAACAGAACATCACTTATGACCCAGATGGGAATCCAAGCTATTGGTCAAGGCTACACAAAAACTCTTCCTGGAACAGATCCTACCTGCACCCCTTGCACGTTTGATTTATTACCCCAAAAATCCTCCATCAAAGCCCCTTAAGTGCTTTCCCCTTTAGCCCCAACATCTGCTACTAAGCCGGGAAACACTCTGCGCGTAATGACTGAGATTGCTCCGGCTTTAATGCGGTGCGCAGAGGAGAGCGTGTGATGTTTCCGAGAGACAGGAGGAGGAGGTCAATTGCTGTAATTATTTATTTACCGTCCTTATTATACGCAGCCATTATAGTGTTTATCATCGCTGGTGCTTTAGTCCTGCACACGTTTCGGCTCAGTGTTTCCTGCTCTGACACACCCAGGTGATAATGAGCTGATGAGTGGCATCAGTTGGCTTGGAGAAGGAAACACACACTCGTTTACAGTACAGAGGGAATTCATCAGGAGACGACGCACAGCTCTGTGCCGGGGTCACGCCGGTTCTTCGAGAGGAAGTTAGCAAATGAGTTAAATGTGAAAGTTCACCAAAGCGCAGTGTGAGAATATTCTTAGCATTAATAACATGCCAGAAGCTTACAAGCCCTGAGTCTAGATACAGCCCAGAGTTTACACACAACACAGTACTAATGCTTTTTTTGTTATTTATAAGTACATTGTACCACATGTGATTCCAAGCGAAAATAAATAGGCATTCAGCGAGTTTTCAGTAAAACCTTGCTCCTGTCTCGATGAGCTGCATTCAGCTACATGATTCATATAAACTCATGTGATTGGCTGAAATTGAGGACCTGCTACAGGGTCATGTTAAATAAACCAGATCTGCTGAACTACTGCTCATATATTGGTTCATTTTCGAGCTGAAATTCTTCTTAAATCCATATCCAGATCTTAATTTTTTTAAAACTCAAGAATCTATACAGCTGTGAAACTGGCAAAGCAGCCAACTGCATTTCATCTACAGCATGAGAAACAGAGCTGTACTCTGAGGCGTCTATCTGAAACTGGTGTTTTTTTTCCTTCCTTCCTTGTTTTCTTCCTTCCTTCCTTCCTTCCTTCTTTCCCTCCCTCCCCCCTTCCTTTGTTGGTTCTTTGTTTTTGTTTTTCATCCTTTCCTTCCTTCCTTCCTTCCTTCCTCCCTTGGTTCTTTGATTTTTCATCCTTTCCATCATTTTCTTTCTTTCTTTCTTTCTTTCTTTCTTTCTTTCTTTCTTTCTTTCTTTCTTTCTTTGTCCTTTCGGTCCTGGCTGATGAACAGTTGTCCCAAGCAGAATTTCCATTCAGCATGTTGGCGAGCTCTGACCACAGCGAGAACACAGCAGGAAAGAACAAACAGCAGGATGAAAAGGCAACAGCTGCTCCGGGCGAGAGAAAAGTTGCACTCTGATGCAGCAAGATGTCCTCTTTGAACCGAAAGAAAGAACGAAAGAGGCTGAGCCAAGGCTTTTTAAACCGAACTGGAAGCGATTGGACGAGTTCAGCTCGGAGCTGTGTGTTCTACGATTGTGCTCTAAATTACCACAGATGACTCTCCGATCAACTCCGGGCATTTCTCTCACTTCAGCAAGTCCATATGAGATTCAGAGCCATTTAGGATCTTTGGCAGTTGAGACATCTTCATCTTCACCCTCATCCTCATCCTCCACAGCATTAAATAGCACATCAAATCGCTAAACTGATAATGCTGGGGGATTATCTATAGGAATAATCAGGAAAATTTGCAAGAATTGACCTTCGGCCTCACATTGAGTACAATTTTGAGGAAGTGTAAGTGTATAACTTCCAGGCATCACTCGTCCTTCCCGCTGCACATGCTAACATGTGGTCTTCATAACTTTAAAGCCCCTGTTTTTACTGATATAAAGCTCATGATCAAAACGACCAAATTGTGCCTTTGCATCATCCGCTCAAGGAATAAAAAATCTCAGTGGAGCTCGTTTAAATGAGAAATGTCAGGTCACACAGGGCCGCATTTTATCCGAGAATGAACGAATGCGCTCTTTGAGAAAACGAAATACTGAAATTGCACGTGTTACGCATTATTAAGGACTTTCGCAAGAGTCACGCACTCAGGGGAGGAGTTTGAGTAAAACATAGGGGCAGAATTACAACACTGTGACTTAACAGAACATAACTTTTATTATGTATTATTAGGTATTAAAGTCATCAACATTATGGGGATTCTTATAATTGAATCAATTGTGTCACATATTTGCTTTTATTTATGTAATGTCTTCATGATTGGTTCATGACTTCACGTTTTATTTTATTTATGTATATTTTATCTTTTATTTATGTATTTATTTTCCTGTCTTTGCTCTTCACATTTTATTAGGTTGTTCAATCCAGTCCATGTCATTTTACTAAGAGGTTTTGTTTCATGTCTCTTGTTTTCCTTTTTTTTTTTTTTTTTTTTATTATTTCAGTTATACGTTTCTTGCCCACGTTTTTGCACATGTATTTTTGTTTGCTAATCACCTGACCTAAGCCTGTTAGCCATGTTTCTGATTTTGGATTTCAATGTAGATTTGTTTGCCTGTTTATATAAATAAATATATAAAAATATATGAATAAAAATCTCCGTCTCCGCTACCGTGTCCATTTGCATCACATGACAATCCCATAAATCAGCATACACTTATATAATACATATGTTGTCATTTTTATATTAACCGGGACTCTCACAACCCTCATTGAAAACGGATTGTAAAATATGTGCAATCGAATGATGGGCTCTGTGAAGGTTTCTATATAGAAAAGTGTGTTCATGTAGGGAAGGAGTCTCCAGTGTCAGTGATTTCTTCAGAACAGATTTCACAGAATTAATGAAAAATGTTCTTTAGTAACTTTCGAGGCGTATACCTGTAAATATGTCCTGTCCCAGGGTAGGAGAGCGTCCATCCTTGCCGTTAACAGGGTGTTGGGACGGGGTGTGGCAAGGCTGAGATGAAGCAGGACAGTGCTGTGAGGGGGCGGGGCCATGCAGATGCAGGCCGCTGTCTCTCAGAGCATCTGGTTCCAAATGAGGACACGTCCGCAGCTGTCAAATCCCAGACAGGAAAACCGGTATAAGGAAAACAGTTGGATAAAAATAATGTAGAAACAAAGAGCACTGAAACATCTCACATCAGGGACATGATGGAAGCTGGAGAAAAAGTCACTCATATATTGTAATATCAGTGGGTATCGATTAGCATCGCCAACTCAAAGCACCAGGATCTCCAGTTTGGTTTTGCATGGATTTGTGTGTGTGTGTGTGTGTGTGGGTTTTCTCTGGGTTTTCTGGTTTCCTCCTCAAAACATGGTCTATTAGCTACAACAGCTTTTAGTGCTACTTTAAAAATAGTTCGTAGCAATATGAGAATAAAGTTGAAATATTTCAACCCCAGCTGAAGTTCTGCCGATGTCAGAGACGTCCAACGCGTCCACGTCCATTTTATGCAAAACACAGAAATGTTTCTTGCAATTCTGAGATTTTTCTTTAGTCTCTCTAATCTTGTATTGCTACAACTCAAAATATTTTGACTTTATTCTCATAGTTTCGACTTTATTCTCAAATTATTTCAACTTTATTCTCGTAATTTCTACCTTATTCTCATAATTTTGGCTTTATTCTTTAAATATTTGACTTAATTCTAGTCATTTTGACTTTATTCTCATAATTCTAACTTTATTCTTAAAATATTTGACTTTTTTTCTAGTCATTTTGACTTTATTCACAAAATATTTTGACTTTATTTTCATATTTTCGACATTATTCTCCTAATTTTGACTTTATTCTCAAAATATTTTAACTCTATTTTTGTATTGCTATGACATTAATCTCCTATTCTTCGATTTTTCTCATTTTTTAAATTGAGGTAAATATTTTAACTGAGGTTTCTGAGGCTAATAAAGAACCAATAAAGCTGAAGCACTAATCAAGCATTAATAAAGGACTAATAAAGAAGTAACAGAGCATTACTTAAACAACTAATTAAGCATTAATAAAGCAGTAAGCATAGTAATTAAGCATTAATAAAGCTTTAATAAAGCACTAATCAAGCAATAATAAAGCATTAATAAACTAGTAATAGAACATTAATAAAGCACTAATCGAGCATTATTAAAGCATTAATAGTGCTTCATTAGGCAATAAAACAGCGGCATAATTCGCTAAATTCCAGGTGTAATCTTTCCTTATATTTGTAGATGTGGAGTGCTGATAGAAGACGTTGAGACTGTTGGATACACTGTCTCGTGTCCGGAGTTTTCATTGAGCAATCCAATTTTGCTCTTGAAATTCCGAACAAATACCTTTGAGAGCGGAGCAGAATTCCAAGTAGTGAAATTGGGTAACATCCACCATAACAAACACACGTGTAACTCAGGAACATTCTGAGGTGGATCTCAGTATTTGAGCTCATAAGAACTTTTGCTGTCCTTGTTGTATATGACGGATTGATGTTTCATTTGCATGTTTATTATCCTGAAACCATAACATGGGGTTACTTCAGGATTTTCTCATTCACATGTTCATACGATACAGTACATGGCATCAGATGTTAAAGTTCTTTGAGTAAATTGATTTGTTTTTCATCCCTCATGTTTCATTCATCCCATAAACTTCATATTGGCTGAAAAAAGGGAGTAAGCAATAAAAGGAGCTGAAATTGAGTGTGTAGGGGGGCGCTGCTCAAAAGCAGAAACAGCATTGGCTTTCGGCTCGAGATTACATAAAAGCCACTTTGCTTGTAAGCATTCCTCAGCGCTAGCGTGACACGCAGTATTTATCAGCCATTACGCAAACGCATTGGAGGCCCTGAGTGACACATGGCAATTGTTTCAAGCCTTTGCATCTTTTCTCCCGCTTGCGAGCGTCCTTGTAGCTTCGCATGGCGTAAACGTTTAAAGCTCAATTCGTTCTGACTGAAATCTGCAGATGATTAAACGGAGCTTTCGAAGAGGTGTGATGTAAACCTTGAGTCGTTGTAAATAAAAACGTTGTTTTGCTGAATGAATATGAAAACAAATCCAAACAAAAAGGAAATCAGGCGTCAGGGCAAACCAGTACTCCGGCTTTTCGCCTGTGATTCATCCGCTATCGAGGCAACGGCATGAGATCTGACGATCGATGGACTACGAGGGTTTGTTTGACATCTTGTGCACCACATCTGGCCAGCGGTTTGTGGGGTTCTGCGCAGCGAGGTTTATTAGCGACGACTCGCACTCACATGTGTTTCCGCTTTGTGCCGTTTAGCAGGAGAAGGGAACGCCATCATCCGGATGCCACTTAGCCACGCGCAACAATGAGGCCTTTCTGCGCACAATGATGCACTTTAATGAGGAATGTGCACTACACTGTGTGTGTGTGTGTGTGTGTGTGTGTGTGTGTGTGTGTGTGTGTGTGCCGTCACTATTATATGGTGGACAAAATGATTTCTAAAAACAAGTCTAAATTAAAAGCAACTGTGCTGGGATAAATTGCCAATTAACCATGGAAAGCACCTACTGAAGCTCGTAAAGCTCTAATGAAGCTCTAATTAAGCTTACATAAAGCACAAATAAAATAGTAATGAAGCACTGAGGCTTTTGAGGCTAATGAAGAACCAATAAAGCTGAAGCACAAATGGAGCATTAATAAAGCGCTGATGAAGCAGTAATAAAGCATTAATAACATAATATTTGAGCATTAATAAAGCAGTAATAAAGCATTAATAGTGTAGTAATGGAGAAATAATAAGCAACAAGCAAGTAACAAGCATCAATGAAGACTTCATAGAGTAGTAACAGAGCACTACTTAAACAACTAATTAAGTTTCAATAAATCATTAATAGAGTAGTAATGGAGCAATAATAAAGCTTTTATAAAGCACTAATCGAGCATTAATAAAGCATAAATAGAGTAGAAATGGAGCATTAATAAAGCACTAATCGAGCAACAACAAAGCATTAAAAGAGTAGTAATTAGGCGTTAATACAAAAATAAATAAGCATTAAGAAAGCATTAATAACGCAGTAATGGATAATTAATAAAGCACTAATAAAGGCCTAATGAAGCATCAGTAAACTTTAATTAAGTGAATGAATCAATGATTAAGTACTAAATAACATTAATAAAGCACTGATGGATACTAATTAAGCACTACTGAAGCAATAATGAGGCAACAAGGAAGTAATAACGCTTTAATGTGGCATTAATAAAGCATTATTTAACCATTTACAAAGCACTTATGAAGCATTAATGAAGCTCTAATGAAGCAATAATAAAGCAATAATGAAGTACTTATGAATTATCAGCTCACACATCCCCCCACACTCCTGTTATTAGTAGTATATGTTTGCTACATTAGCTAGTTAACAAGTGATTAGCAGGGCAGATTTGATCACGCGTGGGTTTTTATTTCTCCTCCCGTCTCTTACCTTTCTACGCACCTGCTGCTCTTTTGCAGAGTGGATTTTGACGTGTTTGCGCAGGGAGCTGGGATCCGTGTAGCGCTTCGTGCAGCCAGGGATCTGACACGCGTACGGCTTCTAAAAACACAATGAACATCTCAACTTCACACACATTTAATACATAAATGGTAGATACTAAAAAAAATCTGTTCAGTACTTTTTTTTTTTTTACAATTTTCTAAAATAGTTAAAAAAATGCTGGACTGCTGGAAGAAAATTGGAATAAGGTGGAAAAAGGAAAACAAAGTAAACATACCTTTCAGCTGAGAAGTTACAGAAAGAAAAGAGAGGAGAGAGAAAAAGAGACAGAAGACAGATTGTTTAATAAAAGTATAATTTTCAGGCTTCAAAGATTTTTTTTTCAAAAGTGGTTTGTCTAAGATGTCTATTTTAAACCTTTTAGAAACGAGGCTCCAGTTTCAGTCGATAGCTTTGTATAGCTGCTATGATGTACCGTAAGTGGAAACTAGTACAGTGGTACCTCGACATACGAGTTTAATTCGTTCCGTAACCTTGCTCGTATGTCAAATTGCTCGTATTTCAAAGCAAATTTCCCCATTGAAATTAATTGAAATGCCATTAATCCGTTCCAGCCCCCAAAATTCCACCCCAGTTGTTTTTGTTACGTGTTTTTGAATAAGAAAAACTTATTTATAAATGACAAATATTGTATAAAAACATAATAAAAGAGTATGTAAAGATATAATAAGGTTTTATTCAGTGTATTTTCCTTGGAGATGAGACAACTTGAGCTAACGAAAACGCCGGTGGAGTGTGTGTGTGTGTGTGTGTGTGTGTGAGTGTGTGAGTGTGTGTGTGTGTGTGTGTGTGAGTGTTTGTTTGACTGTGTGGAGGGGGTGGGGGGG
>JAAIIK010000028.1:2632303-2643424 GCA_014706435.1 Silurus glanis | reverse complement strand
CCTGGATTATTCTGGTTAGTCACATTGTACTGCTATTATTTTGAACAATACTGTATATAGTATTGGGTCACATTACCTTTCCTGCTGGTTCTTTTTCAAACCGTTACCACAAATCTGGAGGCACTCAATTATACAGGATGTCTTTAGATGCGGTAAAATACAATTTTGCATTCACTTGAACTAGGAAACCCAAACCTGTTCCAGTATCGCAATGCCCCTGTGCACAAAGTGAGCTCCTTGAAGAGCTGCTTCACATGCTTTGGAGAGGAAGATCTTGAGTGGCCTGCTATTGAGATCTGATCTGATCCCTACTGAACACCTTTGAGATCAATTGGAACTCTGACTGCACCCCAGGCCTCCTCACCTACATCAGTACCTGCTTTCGTAATACCCTTGTGGCTGATGAACACAAATATCCATAAGCAAACTCCAAAATCTAGTGGAACAACTTCCCAGAAGAGTGGAGGGAATTATAAGAGCAAATTGAGACTTAATATAAAACGCAATGCTCAAAAATCACATACCACACGTATGACCAGGTGCTTTTGGCAATATAGTGTGTATATATAGATACATACATACATACATACATACATACATACATACAGAGAGAGAGAGTTCAGAAAAAAAACAGATAAAACAGAAAAAAGACAAGCTGAGAGCGACGGAGAAAGGAGAGACAGAAAGAAAGCAAGTGAAAAAGACAGGAGAGAGGTGTAGAAACTAGAGAAAATAAGAAATAACGAGTGAGAGAAAGCATGAAAGACAAAGAAAATATCAGAAAAGAGAGAGAAAAACACAAACGGAGAGAGATAGAGAACTTTCTCTAGACATTTCCAGTGAAATACTGCTCACCGCACCAGCGATTTAAAACCGATTAAAAGAGTAAAAAGACAATATTCTGTTCATTTTCTCTTTCTTTCTGTCTTTCCAGCTGTAGCCTGATCATGTTTCAGTGACTTCACACAGTCAGCTCCTATACACACTGAGCTCATTATATGCATGATGAATAAGTCCTGCCTGTATTTCTCAGCACTGAGGACAACATTAATTCTGACCAAATCTCTAAATCCATGTGCAGAAATGCAGCCGCAGACTTGCAGGAAACTACCACCATGCTTCACTGTTGCCTGTAAACACTCACTATTGTACCGCTCTCCATGCCTTCAGTGAACAAATTGCCTCCTGATGCATCCAAATATTACAGATTTTGACTCATCAGTCTGAAGCATCAGTTATTACATTTTCCTGCCTGGTTTAGTCACTTAGCCTTGTTGTTGGAGTATGACTTTTTCCCACAATTCTTCCATGAAGATCAGTTCTGGCCAGACTTCTCCAGACAGTACATTGGTGTATCTAGGTCCTACTGGTTTGTACCAGCTCTGTGCTGATAGCACTGCTGGACATCTGATGTTGCAGGGCAGTAAGCATGATGTGTCTTTCATTCACTTTATTTAATAAACTTTATGTAAGTTTCCTCAACATTTCCCGTTTCTTTGTGCATCTTCAAAATAGCTTGAAGAGCACATCTTGAAATTTCAGTCTGCTTTGAAATCTTTACCTGGGAGAGACCTTGCTGATGCAGTACAGCTACCTTGTGTCTTCCTGCTGTGCTCAGTCTTGCATGGTGCAGTACCTGTGACATATAACCCTCTTCCACAACCTCACCTTAGTAGCAGAGTTTGTCTCTTTCTCACCCAGTTTGAGGCCTCCTTGTTTCTGTTTAATGAAGGTGTTTCAACCTACATATAAAATTCATGATCATGAGCACCTGTCATTGGTTCATCATACACCTGACTCTGATTCAACAAAATTCCTGACTGCTCAAGGGTACAAACTAGCGATGGGTCGTGCATGAACGATTCGTTCATGTTGAACGAGTCTTCGATGTGACTCAGAAGAACGAGTAGTCTCAACGAGTGATTCATTCATTTTCTACTAGACGCACGTGAGCAAAGCATCGCAAAATCTCTGTAGGTTACGTACAGGAAACGGAATTGATTAGTTCACCTCATTACTCTTCTAGTCCGAGTCGTTTGTTCTTTTATCACATGACTCCCATAGATGCTATGCAGTTATATATGCATAACTTGGAACTATAGTCAAAGTGTTGGAGGATCTGCTTATTGAAAATGTACCATTTTATTTTATTTCTGATCAACGGAACGAAATGAGCTAAATGACAAAAAAAAATATTCGTTAATTTTGATGAATGAGAATTAAAGAATCAAGTCACTAAAATGATCCGATCTTTCTATCGCTGGAAGTGTGCAAGTGTAGGTAGGAATTAAAAGCAAAAGTGTTGTCACACCAAATATAGATTTCATTTATATTTATCTGTTTGCTCTAATTGCATTTTTTTTAAATTTATAAACATAAACAAATAAAATCTATTTTTGAAAGCATTCTTACTCTACAGCATTTCCTCAAACCTGCCTTAAACTTTTGCACACTTCTGTATATTTTGGGCCAAGCCTTTAGTTCAAAAATATCATGTTGCTCAAATGTCCAACAATGGCTCTGTATCCTCACTGGGCTTTAACCCCACAACCTCCTGATCACAGAAGGTAAACTGCTGACTCGGACGTCTGTATAGAGTTAAAACAGAACCGTCTTAAAAAAATGCCGCCGCTGGTCCGAGGAGGGAAACTGAAACGGATAACAAGGCCCTGCTGTGTCATTTAATTCCATAGCCTACGGTCTCATGTTCGTGAAGAATGGGAGCTGGAGTTTCTCAGCGAGCCAACAGTTTTCGTTAGTGGTAACGTGAGCACGAGGCTGGTGAGTGCAGAACGCCCACGCATCACTGGAATGCTTGCACAACAACCCAGAATTCACTTTTCCATCTGTGTGTTAAATAAAGCGTGACAGGATCCCAGCTCTGCATCTGCAACTAAACATCATTACAGATGACTCAAAGGACAATTCTGACTCATCATCTCTGATTCTGATTTATAAATTTAGCATTGAGAGCAAAAAGCAAGCATCGAAGTTAACATGCAATATATGACATCTTACCTCCCATGATGCATCAATACTTTTCTATAACCACAATTGTGTAACTTCTACAGTGCTTATGTTCTCTAAAATGGCATTGATGATGACTAAAATGAAGGTGAAGACGACAGCAGTGGTGGACCATCAGAAAACTCTATGTTCCTTGAAGGCTGTTGCTTTAAACAATCAGATTGTGATTTAGCCACTCTGAAGCCCGCTAGAAGGCATCCAGGCAACAATCAGATTGTGATTTAGCCACTCTGAAGCCCGCTAGAAGGCATCCAGGCACCTCTGCATTTTCACATTCTTTGATTGGATGGTCAGAAGGTTCACTAGTCAGGGTTTGCAACCCACATCAGTAGCAAACTGCACAAGCTCAAATATATTCATGTGGATTTAATAGCTGTTTTTTCATTCCACAATGGCTGAAAAAGCAGAAGAAATTAATTGGTCGAAGATTTACATCAACTAGGCATAACATAATGACATTATAACAATATGGCTGGTGAAGTGAATTACACTGATTATCCCTTCATCATGATACCTGTTCGTGGGTAGAAAATATTAAGAATTTTTACAAATTTATTAAAAATTTTGTCCTCAAAGTTAACGTGTTAGATGCAGGAAAAATGGGCAAGCGTAAAGATTTAAGCGAGTTTCTTGAGGGCCTGATTGTGATGTATAAACAACTGGGTCAGAGCATCTACAAACTGAAGCTCTTGTGGGCTGTTCCTGGTCTGCAGTGGTCAGTATCTATCAAAAGTGGTCCAAGGAGGGAACAGTGGTGAACTGGCGACAGGGTCATTGATGCACTGTAGCTCAAATTGCTGAAGCCGGTAATGCTGTTAATGCGTGAAGGGTCAGGACTGTTTTAGCAGCAAAAGGGGACCAACACGATATTAAGCAGGTGTTCATAATGTTTTTGCGGAGGGCTGTAGAAAATACAGACTGCTCCATTTAAAGCATAATAATAATAATAATAATAATAGCTTATTAGTATTTGATGATGATGATGATGATGATGGAGTAAATGCACCAGGCAAAATCCATCAGTGTAACCCAAATTAGTCGATAACAATCTTAAGGAGTTTTACACACTTCATAAACACCTTCATAAATCCTCATCACAGCCTGTGTGTGTTCTCGAAAATCTGAATCTGATGCACTGTGACAGTCAAGCCAGTGTTTGGATTCTGTACACAAAAAAAAAAAAAACCTGAGAGAGAAAGGAAAAGAAAACATAAGTGTGTGTAGCAACTCTGGGAATTCTGCATGCTTGTGAGTGATGAATCTGAGCAAGATGTTCAAAACAACAGAGAGAGAGAGGGAGAGAGAGAGAGAGAGAGAGGGAGATACATAAGTGAGGCGTGTCTCGAAAGAAGCAATTGGATTGGAAGCTGTAAGTTTCACACACACACACACACACACACACACACACACACACACACACAAACACATGGAGAGAGAGAGAGAAAGAAAGTCAAAACTAGAGAAATCTCTTGAAAATGTGGTTTTCAAAAACATTGAAAACCACATTGAATGTTTTATCCTTTTCTAGCTACATTACAGTGTTGTGAACTATCCAAGATATATATATATATATATATATGAGACACTGACAGTATATGTGTTACTGCTGTTGCTATAGAAACCTTCTGACCAATCAGAATGCATAATTGTGTGAGTATAATGCAGTATGTGGGTATATGTGATATACTCTATGGAACTGAAGCATGAGGTACAAGTCCTAAATTGTTCTGAAGTTTCCACGGAAATCATATTTTTACGTCTGTATGTCAGAAACAGACATGCTGGCTATGGCATGAAACAATGAAAGAATGAAACAGTAAAAATATGAATGAATAAAAATTAAATGGTAAAAGAATGCAAGCGTGAAATAATAAAAAAAAAAAAGTGAAAGAATAAATGATAGGGAGAAAAAAGAATGAGCGAAAATTTTAAACAATGAAAGACTGAAAATTTAAAAATGAAAGAGCAAAATGTGTCAAAAGTGAAAAAACAAACAGTAAACAAGTGAAAAATAGTGAAACAGCGAAAGAGAGGAAAAAATGCAGCGGTAAAAAGGTGGGAGAGAATTTTTGAAAATTGTGAAAATGTGTGAAAATATAAAAGAATGAAAGAATTTGGAAAACCTGAAAGAATGAAAGAATTACTAAAAGCCTGAAAATGTGAAAAAAATAATAAAAATACTGAGTGAAAATCTGAATGAAAGAAAGAAAGAGTGAAAGAATGATTAAAAATGTGAAAGAATGAAAGACTGAATGAAAATGTGAAAGAATGAATGTCTAAAAACATAAGTGAAAGAAAAAAAAAACTGTATAAAAGTAAACAAGTGAAATAAATGAAAGAGTGATAAATAGTGAAACAGTGAAAGAAATAAAAAATTCAGTGGTGGAAAAAGAAATTGTGAAAAAGCGAAAGAGTAACGGAGTGAAAAACGTACATTTCGGTTTAAATAAGACCCATGGCCGAGCAAGTGGGGAATTCTCTCTCTCTCTCTCTCCCTCTCTCTCTCTTTCTCTCTGTAAACTGATACTGTTTACTTGTTTTCAATGTAAAAGTGATAAAGGATGTGATTTGGGGAAAATTATCCGTCTCCAAATGCTAAATTCCACAGCTAATCAGATTAGCTTTAGCACAAAATATGGATAATGTTTTGAAGCCTTTGTTGCGAGTGTAAAGTGGATTAATGAGAGGAAAAAATAGAGGGTGAGAGGAAAAAGAAGAAGAGGATCAGCAGAAATAGTAGATAATGAGAGAAAAGAGGATGAGCAGAAATAGAAAAGAGAAGAAGATGAGAGGAAAGAGAAGAGGCTGATCAGAAATAGTAGATGAGAGAAAAGGATGAGAGGAAAGAGAAGAGGATAAGAACAAAGAAAAAAAGTGTGAAAGGAAAGAGAAGAGGATAAGAGGAAAGAGAAGAGGGTGAGAGGAAGGACTAGAGGATGAAAAGAAAAAGTAGAGGATGAGGGAAAAGAGAAGAAGTTGAGAGGAAAGAGTAGAAAATGTGGATAGAGGATAAGATGAATGAATAGTTGAAGTAAGGAATAAATAAAGGAGGATGAACAAATGAACAAATAGTAAGTTAAACATATAGTTAGAGAATGAGAGGAATGAATGAGTAAATAGAGGAAAGAGAGAGAATGAACATCATTAGCTCTGTGATTGACATCACATGTGGGGAAATGTGTATAAAAGCTGGAACTGTGAGAAAAATTATTACTGCAAAAAAATTAATAAAACCCTCTGAACTCGTTTTTTCCTCTATCTATTATTCAATAAAAACTAAAGGAAGAGACGAGATTTAGGGGAGAAAACACTGGAGGAAATATAACGAAGTAATTAGTGGTAACATTAAACACCGGTGCTAACACACACACACGTGCCCACAAACACACACACACACGTGCCCACAAACACACACACACACACACACACACACACACACACTAATCTGGGTTAGATGGATAAATATATAAACATTATTATAATATTGCAGTTTCAGCGCAAACGTCTCTAGGTTAACCCTAGTTCCCCGAGGGAACGAGACACTGCGTCGAAACGCTTTGGGAACGCCCCTGCGTTTCGACACAGCTCCAGTTCCCGAAGGGGAACTGATCATTATGATTAGAAAGAGTAGAAAGAACAAAAAAGTGAAAGAATATAAGAGTGAAAGAGGCCAAATGTGTAAGAGTGAACAAAAACGTTGTTGTGAAATTTGAGCAAAAATGTGAGAATAAAAGAATGAGAAGAAAAATGTAAAAGCAAATGAGTAAATGTGAAAAAGTTAAATGAGGGAGGAGAAAAGTTAAAGGATAACAGAGTGGAAGAGAGCGTGAAAGAGAGAGAGAGAGAGAGAGAGAGAGAGAGAGAGTGAAGGAGATAGAAAGTGAAAGTGTGGGGGAGTGGCAGAGTTAGGGAGCGAGAGAGTGGGGAAGTGGGGGAATAAGAGAGTAAAGGAATAAGAGATTTAACCTGTAAAAAAAAAAAAGGGGAGTAAAAGAGTGAGGGAGTAATGAAGTGAGTGATGGAGGGAGAAAGAAAGAAAGTGAGTCAGAGAGACAAAGAAAGACAGCCTAAGGGAGAGAAAGTGATCAAGAAAGAGGGAATGAGAAAGAGTGAGAGAGTAAAAGAGCGAGCAAGAGAGAGAGTAAAAGAGAGAGCGAGAGGCAAAGAGAAGAAGAGAGAGAAAGAGAGGGAGACTGCAGTGATGTAGGTGAAAAAATGTTTTAGTGAACGTAACTATAAAGGAATAAAGTAAAGTGTACAGCATGTGGCTCTGTCAATAAAACAGATTGTGGAGGTAAAAAAATTGAAAGAGGAGTAGAGCCCCATGGTGGGGGGGCTGGGGCTGGGGGGTGCTTTTATTTCTTATTTAAAAATAAACTCAGTGTAATTGCCAAGTAAACACTAACCACCAAACGCTAACTGCTAAACTCGAACCGCTAGGTGAAACGCAGACAAGCCGTTGTGGTACAAAGCCATTAAGGCCTACGTCACCATAACAATATGGACTGGCCCAGACGGCTCGGCTTTCACAGGGGAAAGTCGCCTCATCCTCCGCCGTTCGTTTAATTAGTTAATGGTGCAGGACGTTTCATATGGTGCTGGATGTGCTGATCGCTCACAGAAAAGCTCCTGTTCAGCTCTGAAAGTGAGAGTGAGCTGAAAAAGAAAGAAAAGAGCGTATGTATGATGTTGTATTCGGCAGATTTCCCTCATCCACCTCTCAAAAAAAATAACAGGGAGGGAAGGAGGGAGGGAGGGTGGAAGGAAGGAAGGAAGGAAGGAAGAAAGAAAGAAAGAAAAAGAAAGAAAGAAAGAGACTGAAAATATAAAAATAAGGAGCAAATGAGTAAAATAAGTTTTGATTTATGAATTTTGAAAGATATAAGAGAAACAATTAATGATAAAAAAAAAAATGAACAGTGAAAAACAATTAACTAAAGTAAAAAAAATTAAAAAGCAAAAAAAGGGAAAGAGGAAAAAATACAAAGTGAAATGTGAAAGAGAGAAAAGTGAATAAGTGCAAATATGATTAAAAAAAGGTGAAAGTGAAAATGAAAGGGTAAAAATGAAAGAGAAAATAATTTAAAATGAATGAGTTAAAATGATCAAAAATAAAAGTGTAAAGGAATGAAAATAAATGTATAAAACAAGTACAAATAAAAAAGTGAAAAGGAGTGAAAATAAAATAATGAAAATAACAGTGTAAAAATGTGAGTGAAAATGAAAGAGTAAAAATAAACAAATGAGAGTGAAACTAAGTAAAAATCAAAGAATAAAAATAAAAGATTGTAAATAAGTAAAAAAAAATGAAAGGGTAAAAATGTAAAATCAGTGAAAAAATAAGTGCATTTTTTTTTTTTTTAAATATTGGAAAAAAAACGTGAGCGATCGATAGCGTGAAAGAATAAAAGAGTAAAATAATAACGAGTGCATGGCTCTGTCTATCCCTGGAGCTCGGCTGATGGATTAAGGTTTGTGAAGGTGGAACTGCGAGCGACACGTCCTGGAGTCTTCTCATCTTTTTCCCAGAAGCGTTCTTTTTTTTTCCTCTGTCGGTTTGACTCATGCTGAGTCACTCTGCCTCGGCTCGCTGGAAACGCTTCGATTCCCTCACGTGGGAATATCAGGAGCGATGATGAGGCAGGAAAAGAAAATGAAATAAAACAGATTTATAAAGAATTACGAACGCACTGTGAACACAGCCAGGAATTACAACACGCCGGTGCGATGTAATAACCACGCCGCATTGCGTCCATCCCGGGCGCATGTTTACACAACTTTATAGCTCTCTCTCTCTCTCTCTCTCTCTCTCTCTCAGCACTTGATTCACTTTTTTAAAATAAAGTCTTCATCATTAGTGTTCGGCCGGATGACTGTTTCCCCAAACAGATGGGATTTCTATTCCCATAAAAACGACCGCTCGTTAGTGGGTGTCACATGACGCCACCTTGTTAATGATGTCATAACCAGGTGGCTTTAAAAAAACACACACAGAGAACCAACAACAACAAAAAATAAACGCAGGAGACTCGGTTTCCCCTAAACTTTTAGAAAGGAAAAAGAAAAAACACTCAAATGTCCAACTAAATAATATAAAAAATAGATTTTCAGCTTTAATCCTTTACACACACATTTATTCGATAATTTGATAATGATTTGTTTTTATCTTTTTTTTTTACTTTGTGTGATCAAGCCTTTTTACGAGAATTAATTGACGTAAAAAAAAAAAAAAAACTAAATGTAAACACAAATATCTTTCTATTAATAATAATAATAATGATGATGATAATAATGTTGATGGTGATAATACTACGACTACTACTACTACTACTACTACTAATAATAATAATAAATTGTTATTTTTTATATTTTATTTCTGAAACATAACAATACATAATGACAGATGGATGTCAACCTTTATATAAAACCTTTCTAAAAACACATTGCATTATAAATCAGTTTAGAACATTAGTGGTGGGACACCTGACAGTTCCAGCCATTTGTGGTTCTTCCCCAAACTGATACCACAAAGTTGGAAGCACACAATTGTATAGAGCGTCTTTGGATGCAGAACTATTACATTTTCCCTTTATTTGAACTAGGAGACCCAAACCTGTTCCATCATTGAATGCCCCAGTGCACAAATCCAACTTTATGTAGAGCTCTGACTTTAACCCTATTAAACATCTTTGTGAGACTTGATTGAAATGCTGACTGCATCCCAGGCCTCCTCACCTCACCTACATCAGTACTTGAATTTACCCACATCCTTGTTGCTGAATGAGCACAAATTTCCACAAGCACACTCCAAAATCAAGTGGAACATCTTCCCAGAAGAGTGGAGCTTTTTCTAACAGCAAATAGGGATTTAATGTTGAATAGGATGTTCAAAAAGCACATACCAACCTAATGGTGAGGTGTCTACAAATGCTGTCTATATAGTGTATTATAAAATTGTTTTTTAAAAAACTGTTGACGTGAAGATTTTTAGACACTGAGCGATAGAAATCTACCTCAAACCAACCAACTATTTCTACCTCGAACTTTCTAATCCTAATATTAATGTAAATATAAAATATGTTTGAATTGAGTGAACAGATCTACAATTCATGAAAGTACATGTGACTCAATCAAAATTAAATCTTTTGAAGAATTAGCATGCACATACATTTGACATTATTTTTTATCTCATTTAAATTGTATCTAATTTCATTTTTCCTTCCTTTTTAAAACAGAAATTACACAATTGAACAAATTAAAAGAGAATGTTAACTTATACACAGAGAATTTAGATTTTTACAAATGGAAAAAGCAGGCTAAAATTCGGACATTGTGATCGGAAGATCAAGAATTCAGTTCCCAGCACCATTAAGCTGCTCCTGGGTCCTTGAGCAAAGCCCTTAACATTCAACTGCTCATTTGTATAAATGTAAATTGCTCTGGATAAGTGTTTCTACCAAATGCTGTAAATGTATGACAAAATATTTTTAGAAACATAAAAAAAAAAAAAAAGAAAAACCTTCAGATTGTATATAGGCCACATTTTTGGTGTTGGTAAAAATAGAAAATTAAGATTCGTTCTGCTTTGGAAAAAAAACAATTGTATGTAAAAGTCCCATGAGCTGTCGATGGCGAGAGCATGTTGTGTATTAGATAAGGAAGAAAAACATGACGGGAGCATGACCGGGGTTTGACCCGCCTATGAATTTATTTAATAGAATTAAAGTAATAAAGTGGAGAGGAAGTCAAGCACAGAAACTATTATTAACTGCTCATCAAACCCGAACACTCAGACTGGCCCGAGCCGCTCCCATAAATATTTACACAAATATCGTCGATGATCCGAGACGGAGAATCCGGAGCGGTCAAAAAGTCCGACGGAGCCGCGGGGGAGAGGAGCAGGATATATTTTTAATATTAATTCAGACGGGGACAAAAAACGCAATAAACTAAAACAACACAACAACGAGGCCTGAAACACAACAGGATATTACTGAGAGATTATGTGGTTTCCTGTTAACCGAATAGCCCACAGCCAACATTAATTACACACACACACACACACACACACACACACACACACACACACACACA
>JAAIIK010000028.1:2578296-2588296 GCA_014706435.1 Silurus glanis | reverse complement strand
CCATATTGGAGACGTGCACTGGAACGGATTATTTCTTTGATTCACTAAAAAATGTAGCACAAGTCCAAGAACAGCAAGTGCCACTGCTAAAATGTAAATCAGGAAAAGTTGCACACACACACACACAACCATCTAAAACGATGCATGAGTAATTGGTGTGTGCGTGGTTAGCCATGGCATGCTGGCAACGACGCTGCCAAGACAACAGCAGCTCCATTTTCCATCACAAATGCCAAACATACGCCGAAAAATCGTAAAACAATCACCACAACAAACCGAATCGCATGAAATAACAAATCTTTTCCTACCAGCTTCAATGGTATGAACCTAAACTTCATACAAAAAAAAATTCTCATTAAAGATCAGTTCACTTGTTTAAACACTGCTGCTGGAACCTGAAGCTTTTACCCCCCTGACCCCCCAAAAAATGAAAAAAAACAACGAGAAACACCAGAAGGAAAAGAAAAGAAGCCGGAGAGAAGTTTTACGAGCGATTCTCAAGATAAGGTCGGAGCTAAAAATACATTTTTACGACAGCGGTGTATCGGAGCCAGCTCGCTCCATCGGTGCACTTCCTCCGCCGTTCCAGACATGTTTCACTTATTTGAACCAGATCACGTTCTTGTTTTGTTTTTAACTTGAGGTTGTGTTTGCTGAGATTGCTTAGACTATTTCATGATTTTGATGTAAAGTGTCTGGCATCTGTCAGTTTGGCACCAGTCTCTCCACAGATAAGCCCAGTGTAGTATATAAGAAGTTTATTGCAGTGTAGCAGCAAAAAAATCTTAGAAGTACGTGGGGCTTTCAGGTAAAACCAGGACTTTTAATGTTACAGGTATAAAAAGGGATGCTAGCATAGCAGTAATAAATGCAGTAGTAAGTGGCTAGAGTGTTCTATTACTGATAGGTGGCTCACACGTTAATCAAGACAACAGTGTTAGTGCGTGCACGGAACAGCACAAGTTTCTTGTGAATGAGGGCGTAAAATCTGCAGATTTCTACAGAAGACTTCAAGCACAGTACGGTGATGAGATGTTTAGCCACAGTAAGACATTTGAATGGTGAAAACGCTTCAAAAATGGCCGTGTGTCTGTCAGTGACAATCCCTGTCATGGTGGTTCTCAGCCCACAGCAGTCACTCCTGTGAACATTTAGGACGTGGAGGTCAACATTTGAAGTGACTGGTGATGCACTGGTGATGAAGTGAAGAATGGGTGAGGCGTACTGACTAATCTTTCGGATGCTGAATCTTTCCAGGCATTAGTTAAGTATGCTGGGATAAGTGTTGAAATGTTAGTATGTACGTAAA
Organism: Silurus glanis; assembly: GCA_014706435.1. Taxonomy (NCBI): domain Eukaryota; kingdom Metazoa; phylum Chordata; class Actinopteri; order Siluriformes; family Siluridae; genus Silurus; species Silurus glanis. Next base: position 2,586,987 of record JAAIIK010000028.1, on the reverse strand, counting down.
ATAATAATAAATATAAATAATAATAATATAAATAATAATAAAAATAAATGCAGTTTCCACTCCTTGAAATTTTGTACTTTATTTTATAAACCAAAAGGTTTATAAAAGTCGGTTTGACTTGAACACTGGGTTCGCATTTGGGTTCATTGAAGTAAAAAAAAAAAAACATTCCTGCTCACACATTTTATTTTATTTTGCTTTAAATGCACTAATGTGTTAAAAATTAAGTAATAGACCAAAATGGCAGGTGATTGATTAGCTGGAAGACTGGCATTAATGCCCAAATGATACTACTGTGGTAATCATGGTCACATACACCTTTGCTGAGAGATTGTCCTTGATGTCCAGCTGTTGCTCCAATGCTAAAAGGTTATTCATTTAGAATTATCTACAATATTTTAGCCATTTCTTCAGAATTTTGATATTCAAGGTTGTATCAAAATGTTGCTAGACTAGCTCTGTTTACAAGAAAGTACGACATTTACACACTATCACCTTCAAAAAATAGTCCCATTGCACAGCAATACAATGCTCCCAGCATTCCTGCCACTTCTACAGTATGTCCTAGAAGTCCTCTTTTTGAAGCGTGTCAAGCCCCTTCTGCGATTCGTGCTGGATCTCTGCAGTGGTGTCAAAATGGCAACCTTTGAGCTGGATCTTCATCTTCGGGAAGAGGGCAAAGTCCTTAGAAATCAAATCTGGTGAGTAGAGTGGGTGCGGAAGTGAGATCATGCTGTTTCCGGCGAGAAACTCGTGTAAGGAGAGGTCAGCAACAGTGCGCACGTGGTCCGAATAGCAGACGTGGTAACGCACGTGGTCAGAATAGCACCAGTTGTACGGCTCCTAATGTACACAGGACGATGTCTTTGGGCAAACCGACTTATGAAGGTCGGTGCTCCCTGTGACTGCCCCATATGTTGGCGTGTTACAAAACTCGAAACATTTTGGTACCGCCTCTTGTATTTAGAGTGGAATCTGGATTGAGGCAGTCTGTACGTTTTCTTATTAGGAAATTATTACCTAACCCTTCCATCTATTTCTTCTTTTTTATTCCTTTATTCATCATCTTTTCTCTATTCCCACCATTGTCTTTCTTCATTCCTCAGGCTCTTCTCATTTTTCCCTTTAAATTATTTTTTTTCCATGTTCCCATTTATTTTCCAGTTTTTCTCCTGCTGTTTATTCTCTCTTCCCTGCTTTCACCTCATGTATTACTTCCTTTTTTTTAAACTTTTGTTTATTCGTTCCTTTCTCTCCCTTTAATTAGTCCCCTTAGTCTATCCTTTCTTTTTTCGTTCCCCATTTATTCTGTATTCTCCTTTATTCCCTTTCCTAACACACACCCACACACACAGGTTTCTATCCTCTAGTGTATTCCCTACATCCCCCCCCACACACTCCCCCACACGCATCCCTTGATTTTCTGCCCTTTTCTTACTTATTCTCCTAATTTTCTCTTCTCATTACAAATACATACAGTGTTCTTCTGACTGGTTGTTTCTCTCGTGGGTCATCCATCCAGTTCCATTCCAGACATGTGTAGAGACATTTCTGAACAAGCAGATGTTTTCGTAGTTGTTTTATCATCGGGCAGCTCTGAGTTTACCTTCATAAACACTGCTGAGTCAACAGCTGGGAAAAGACCTACAGATGTGTGTATGCTTTGAGTGACTAAACACATTATATTCCTCCCCAATCAGTCAGTTTGTTCTGTGACTGACGCCGCATGGTTTCCTCATTAGAAAAAGAAGCCGATCGAGTCCTGCCTTACTCAGCTAAGGAGAAATACCACGACACACTCAGAGTCGGGACTTTGTGAATCAGTGGAACATGCTGTAAACATTTCACAGCGCAATTATCCATGCCTTTATGCTGAAGTCAACACAGAAATGAGTGGGCAGAAATGTGTGTGTGTATTTGAGAGAGAGAGAGATGTAATGAGATGAGAAACAGGGAGAACAAGCAACCTTAAAGCTCAAAGTTTAGCCAGGAATGAAATCTACAAAAAAAATAACCTTGTACCCTGGACATAAGTTGGATCAGCCAGCACATGTTTGTCGTCCGAAGTTTGCTATGATAACAATCCCGAAATCCAGATTGCTCAATTCCAAAAACATCGTCCCATTCAGAGCAGTTTAAGAGTGATGCAATAGCTGGCTTACAAAAAGCCAAATCGGTCAGAGGACAGCTTTCGCTATGCCTGTGCACAAAGCAAATGCCTGATTCGTATGTAGATGCTGAACACATTTGGAGTGCGGCACAAAACGCAAAATCTGTTCGGACAATCTGAATGTGGAGGTGTGGAGGATGATAAGTTGAGATCTAGACCAGGATTAAAACCAGTCCACTTGTAATGGCCATTCATGAACAATTCAAACATTCTGAACAAACCTTTTACATGACTTGGGACTGATGAGTTGTTTCAGATAGCGATGTGTTCATTTTGTGTTGCCCATCATTTATCTGTTACATGAAAACCACGATAGTCTCCAAACAGAAAACAAAAAAAGATTTGTTCACTTGCTTCTGGTCCAAGTCTTTCGTTCTCTCAAAAGACAATGGCATAGTCTCTGTATAGGAAACAAAGATTACTCCAGAGGTAAGAGAAGCATTTCTGTTTCCTGTTCAGTAGGGATGTGCATCTCCATAACTGAGGCAGAAGTGATTTGCATCTTGATGCAGCGCCAACAATACTATACATTAAAGATTCATATGAAGCAGCTACCGTTTTGATACAATATGATTCACCTCTATTACGATGCAGTGCGATATGATTTCGATTTGATTCAACACACTGCAATACGATGCAATGGGAAATATATGATGCTATGCAATTAAATGTGGTACGAACAGTTTGCTTTTATTTCTTTAAATTAGACACACAGCAAATCATAAATTAACTTAAGTGCCTTCTGACTTCTAAAGCCCTTTCACAAACTGGCCTTTGCAGTACAAAAAAAAAAAAAAATTAAACGAGATGTTCTTTTCCTCTTGTGTATCCAGGTAGATGCAGCTCTATCTCTGACAAGTTAATCTATATTCTATGAGACTTCGGTCTCCGTAGTGTTGTGATACATCATAGCACCAGAGTTGCAGTGAGATCGTGCTTGAGAAACAGTTTAGCGAGGACAAATCAATCTACATATAAAATATTGGTCACGATTTATCAGTCACTTTCTAAATAATAAAAGTAAAGAGCATCTATTAATAATGATATAAAAAAAACATTTTTTTATCAATGCAAATATGTTTTTTAAAAAGTTGCATCGTGATAGAAATTACTTTTTCAAATCAATGCATTACATCTTTTATACCGATGCACAGATGCGAATCTGTGATTCTTACGATCCATTCGGAAATTAGAACTTAAATGGCGTCCAATTAAATTGACAGTATTTCGAATAGCATGGAAGGAGAGACTCTTAGTGCTGCTAGATCAGCATATTTCTCCACCCTCATAGAAAATAACGAGCAGAATCCTCGATTTTTATTCAGTACTGTATCAAAATTAACTAGGAACCGAAGGCACTGCACTAACATGCACACCATCAATAGGCAGATAATGATAAAGTTGAAAACATCAGGCAAAAATTCTGGCTATTAATTCAAATACAAACGATTCTATAAATAACTGTGTAGATAGTAAAATAATTATAACAAGCAAAGTTTTACTCCCATTCAAGTGAATTAATTATGCAATTAATTAAGTCACTGAATGGGAGTAAAACTTTGCTTGTTATAATTATTTCCACATAAAAATCATCAACTTGTGTTCTAGATCCTTTACCTACATTTCAAACAGGTAATTCCAGAAGTAATTTAAGTAAACCTCTTCCATTAGCACTGGTTATGTACCTAAATATTATAAACTGCCAGTTATCAACCCCCTAATTAAAAAGCTTTCAGCTGTCCAACTACAGTCCAATATCAAACCTCCCCTTTGTCACCAAGATTCTAGAAAAGCACAGCAGTTCTGTTCACACCTACTTAGGAATAACATTTATGAAATGTATCAGTCAGGATTTAGGCCACATCATAGCACAGAGACAGTGCTGGTTAAAGTGGTAATTAACCTGCTATTGGCCTCTGATGAGGGTTGTGTCTCCTTGTGTTGCTTGATCTTAGTGCAGTTTTGACACCACTGATCATAATATCCTACTTGCTACACCTGAAAATGTTGTTGGAATAAATGGAACAGCTCTCTCTTGGCTCAGGTCTTATTTGACTAAACGTTATCAGTTTGCTGATGTAAATAATGAGTTCTTTACACTCTCTGAGGTGAAGTTTGGTTTTCCACAAGGATCTGTCTTAGGCCCACTGCTTTTCTCTTTATATATGCTGCCTCTGGGTGAAATTATACGTTAACATGGTATTAGCTTCCAATGATATGCTGACGATACACAGTCTGTCTGAATGTTCTAGTAAGTGCATAAACAAGCTTCAGTTAGTCCATAATGCAGAGTCCTGACCATAACCAGGAAATATGACCACATCGACCCTATTTTAAACAGTCTACACTGGCTCCCAATAAAATTGATTACAAAATACTTCTACTGACGTATAAAGCACTGAACGGTCTCATGCCGCAGTATTTGAGCAAACTTTTGATAAATTATGTTCCTCCATGCCTACTTAGATCAAAAGGTGCAGGCTATTTGTTGGTACCTAAAATAATGAAGACTACAGCAGGAGGCAGAGCTTTCTCTTACAAATCCTTATGGAAGCCAGTTATGGAACAGCCTTCCAGTTAGTGTTTAGGACTTAGACAAGGTCTCAGTGTTCAAGTCTAGACTGAAAACACATCTATTTGGTCAAGCCTTTTGTCAGTAGGTCTTCCTTAGGTCTTAGATCTTTCCACTATGGAGCCCCAACTTACATTCTGACCACAATGTATAGTGTCCTTAATCACTTAATTAGAATCCTTAACAATCTTTATTTTCTCTCTTCCTGTCACCCCTCTTCTCTCTCTCTCTCTCTCTCTCTCTCTCTCTCTCTCTCTCTCTCTCTTTCGAGTAAACATGCCCCTCAGGTGCCAGTAACTAGTTCCTGTCCTTTATCTCTTCTGATCTGCCTGGTTCATCCTGATGTCCTACCTTTGGATGGTGTCCTTCTCAAGTGAGATCACTTTGTGCAGCTGGGGATGGTTCCACACCTACAGCCTAAAGAGCAGTGAAGCCACTGAGCAACTCAAGAGCAATAAGGACTGATTCAGACTGTAATTAATATCAACAGTCTACTACAGTGGCTCAGGACAGTTCTGCATTTACACACCGATTACTGCACACCTCAACAATGTAACTACAATGAATGGACATTCGGTGATCCCCAGATGAAGATGGGTTCCCTTTTGAGTCTTGTTCCTCTCCTTCTTCCTCATACCATCTCAGGGAGATTTTCCTTGCCACAGTCGCCACTGGCTTTCTCATCAGGAATTAACAATGATAAGAAACTAACTCATATGCAATAAACTTATAGGCAATAAAAGTCTTTTATATAACCTTATTACCGCGTTATCTATGTAAAGCTGCAATGTCCATTGTAAAAAGCGTTATACAAATAAAATTCAATTGAATACTTTTTTCCTTATTTAAAATATAATCAAAATATGATTTGCATGTGTAAAAAATTGACTAAAAAAATAAGACTAAATAAAATGACTCGAATGAAGATTTGTACATTCTGCTGAACATAATTCAAAGATCTGTCAGTAAAATGTTCCTATTTTCTCATCAGTATTAAAGACTTCATTTGTAATGTTTAGAGCCCTCTACTGACTGTGATGTGAACTGCAACTGCAATAAGAACATCAACAAGCCATCCTTATTAAGGATCTTACACCGGGGTCAGTGTGAATACCGAATTGTGATTGGAGGATTTTTGCATGTGGTGATTAGGGTGATTTTGATAGGTTGACGCACAAGATGAATTTGACGAACTGGTGAAGAAAATGTTTAGATGACAAATATAACAAAAATAGCAAAAAGTAGATTAGATTAGATTACATTAGATTACATTAGATTAGATTATTTTAGATTAGATTAATTATATTAGATGCCAATTTATTGTCATTGTGCTGAGTACAAGTACAAGGCCAATGAAAAGTAGTATAAGGAGTTAACAAGGAGTTAAAAAGGAGTTAACACCAACTGCTTCATTATTAGTAGATATGTGGTACAGATGTACATAATCCACACACACACACACACACACACACACGTGTGAAACTGGTAAGTGACCATGGTATTAGCACAATAGTAAAATAAGTAAATAAAAGGAATCGTTATTTTGATTTATTTACTCATTTGTGCACTGCAAACTTCAGTGGGAGATTTAACTTGTCAATGCTGGCAAGTGAACATGGTATAAGGTGATAATCCACCATTACACAATTTTAATGTTCTCTGCTTCACCTCAGGCCGTTATTCACCTCCATGTAGTAACATCTTGTAACACACACACACCTAGCTCTGGATCATCACCATACCTGTATATATAGCAGACAAAATATTAGAAGCTACATAATGTTTTTAGAATAGTAATATAATAACACACTATTACTGTATATATTTTCTATAAATAATAAGAAAAGACTCAGGAACTATGTAACATAAGGAAAGGTTTGTTTATAAATTAACACACTGCACTGACAACCTCATTTCATAGCTGTAAATTCCATCCCCTAAACAAACCCCCAAACAACTCGTTCGAAAAGTGAGGTGTAATTGCTTCTTCTCCTTGTAATGCTCTTCATGCTGTTTCACAACCGAGACATCGGGCCTTTTCGCGTTTTGATGAAAAACAGGTCTGTATTATTCAGGTGCAAAAATTCTGTGCAGAGATTTAGAAACTGTCAAATATCCTGAAATCTGTTTCCTCTCGCGCAGGAACACGCCTGCTCGCTGGCCAAATGCACACATTTTCTCACTTACTGCGTAATTATAGTAACATATGTAGCTGTTATATCCTGGAACCAGAAGCCAACAGATTAAGACACGAGTAACAACCAGACACATGGAGAAACATGGCGGGTAAAACCACCGTGGCTCAACACACGCTCGGATCAAACCAAACACTGGGAGGATAATTACTACCTGATTACAGTACAGACACTTACGTAAAGTAAACTTTGACTTTTATTGTTGAGTGTGGAAAACAAGAACCGGAACAGCTTCGTCAACCCAAAACTCTGGAGTACTTCCACAGGAGCATGCAATATATCAGTGAAAAAAATGAGGTGAATTTGAGACAAAATGCTTTAAAATCAGTACGTTCATGCGTTTATCAATCGAACAATCAATCAATAAATCAATCGATCAATCAGTAAAACAATCTATCACAGGAATGTGTGGAGAAAATGCTTCACATAAAAATGTGTGTAATTAAGTCTCATTGTTTATATGTTTTTTGACGTTTATTTATCATCTATGAAAGGAGTCTCCAGTGTTCAATTCATACACTCATATAGTTTCTCTAGCAACAGCTCATTTGTAGGGACATGTGCAGCCGAATCTCCACAAAAAAAAGATTCATAACTCAGTGGTATTACATTTTTCTATGAGAAGACTTTGATGTAACAGTTATGGAGTCTCCAGCTTTAGAGGATTCGCAATAACATGGTGTAAGAAGCTGCGTTTTTTATTTCGCGAGAGAGGATAAAGAGATGCTGGTGAAGGAGTGAGCATTTATAGCTGCTATAACATAAGCGAGAACAGGAGCTAACCCCTTTCACCAATATATTTAGCGTAAATATAAAAGGATAAAGCGTACAATGTGTCAGTATGTAATAACTTGTCTGGTACAGGAGCAGTGAAACACTTCGGGACGTGCCGTTAGAGGAGCGTTACGCGAGTGTCTTGCGGCGTGACGTATTTTGTTTTGCAGCGACTTTTCCGTTCGTTCGGAGCTTCTCTTCGCTCCACTCCACATTAATAGTGGCACTTTTAAATGTGTTAACCTCTCTCTCTTTTTTTCACGCCCGCTAGTCTGCTGCCAGTTTCCAGCCTCGCTGAACGTCTCCGAGCACGAGAGACAATGAGATTATTCATTTTGCCCGCGAAGGGCCCGAGAACGCGGCTGTGGGATCGGAGCTCGTAAATGCCAAGGCGCGTTCGTGCACATGTGGTTTGAGTTTGGCAAGAAAAAAAATGTCCCAATCAAACCTCTGCGAGTCTTTATTGTGCGATGGGACGACTGCGAATACGAGAGTACCATTAGCGTAATGATAAGTTTGGGGAACAGAGGGTAATTACACACAACGCTCCCTTCACTGCAGACACACACACACACACCATCATATAAACACAACATCCACTCAGGACACACATCAGCAATACGGCTTTGGGGAAAATATGCCTGGTTTGGTATTAGCACTGCCTACACACACACTCTTACACACTAACACACTCACAGACACACAGAGGGAGAACTTCCTACTGCAAACTGTACAGTTTGTTATTTCACATGAGTAAAATATTCCAGACAATCCACTCAGGATAAAGTGCATTTCCGGATATATAAGTGCTCATCCTCTGGCTGATTCCAAATGAATTGAAAAATTCAAGTGCTGGAGTGATTATGAATGAATAGGAGACGTGAACCAGTAATGTCTGGTATTGGTCACTGTACAATGATAAACTGATTATATGATAGATAGATAGATAGATAGATAGATAGATAGATAGATAGATAGAT
>JAAIIK010000028.1:2530934-2559005 GCA_014706435.1 Silurus glanis | reverse complement strand
TGTGTGTGTGTGTGTGTGTGTGTGTGTGTGTGTGTGTGTGTGTGTGTTTATATATACCTGTGTAATACAGGCACCAGTAAAAGCCACTATAACAGCCACCACGTTGACCGTGAGCTGAAACTGCAGAAATTTGGAGATGCTGTCGTAAACGTTTCGACCCCACATCACCGCCTTCACAATGCTGCTGAAGTTATCATCTGTTAAAATGATGTCCGATGCTTCCTTTGCCACGTCTGTCCCCGCAATTCCCTACACACACACACAAGCCTCTACAATATGTGCAGCATCTATTTAATGAAAGTGACATATACTATAATCTAATTTAGTATAAAAAAAATTCGCAACTTGATAGAAATAGTTGCATTATTTATTTATATAATATAATAAAAAAAGAAATAACGCTTTCTTCACACCATGGCGAAGCCAACATCAGCTTTCTTCAGCGCAGGGCCATCATTCGTACCATCACCGGTCACCGCCACGACCTGCCTCTGTTCTCCTATAGTGCTGTCTATGATACCTACACACACACACACACACACGCACACAAACAAAGAACACAATTTTAAAGAAATTAAGACTAAATAAGAGACAAATAAATTAATCTAGGACAAAATAAATAGCACCCTATAAAAACAGTCAATGTGAGTCTGTGGTAGCTGAGAAGCAGCAGTGGCTAAACTGTATTATTGGAGAAGTCAGCAGCAGTCTTTACATAGCACTTTTTCAACATTTGTTTGTAATTTGTTCTTGCTTTCTGCTTGTTTTTTTTTTTTTTTGTGTGTGTGTTTTTGTCGATGTAGCTTAAATCTAAATGTCTTGGTGAGTCAACCTGGAGGGAATATTTAATCTGGTTTGGCCGCAAAAACATTTACAAACAACCTTATTTAAAGACTGCTAATTAACATCCTGGTGCTCCTCAGGATCTAAGTCAGCCAGCTCATTAGTGCATTCGATTAGACTGTTCTGAAATTTGATTGGATATTTCCAGGTAGTGGCATCTCTGAACAAAGACAATTTGTAAATACTGTTCTGGAAAAAATTAGGCACAAAAACAGGAAACTAGGATCAACATCTAATCACTGTGTATCATGTGTATGTGTGTAAGAGAATACCTTTGACAAGTGTATGTTTGTCTGTAGGAGATGAGCGAGCCAGTACTCGTAGTTTGGGCCAGATCTTGTCGATGCGCTCCTGCTCAACCTGGAAAAAAGAAATAATCAGTGTTAATGAGTTACTGTAATTATGGGTTACTGTAAAATAACTGTATGTATGTATGTATATATTTATAGGCATGTCAATGAGTTACAAGTGTGTTAGGAAATAAAGATGCCTTGTTTGAGCAAAGCAAAGTACAACAATTAAGTAAAATAAAAATTTATATTATGCCTTTCAACTTTTGATTTAGCCTTAGCTTCACTTCTAACTAGAGTGTGTGATTTAGTGGCACTTTGGTCTTTTAGGCCTTCATTTGTACCCTCTTCGGTGAGAGATCAGCTTCAAAAACTTCTGCTTCCTGACATCATTTCTTGTAATCTCAGTCAAATAGCCACATTGCGTTCTGGGAGTCGGTGTCTAGCATTTTATCCAACAACTCCACAATCTCTACTCCATATTTCTCATTATATGACCTTATCAACAAACAAACATCTTATACAAAAAAACCCCTAAGAAACAAATAAAGCAATCTGATTGGCTACAAACATCTCAAATGACATTTTCTTTTTGTTAAACAGCTGAAAGAAAATTCTGACATCTGAGAGGTGGAGATTATACTCCAAAAACATCAGAGAATAGCATCTGATTGGTTATGAGCTTCTAAAACCGCACCTCTCCTTTCTCGTTCCTGATTCGCCGGTTGAAGTCCTTCCCCTCCATGCACAGGAAGTCGTCTCCAACATTAATGATGCCGCATTTAGCAGCGATGGCGCGAGCTGTGTTGATGTTATCGCCTGTAACCATTCTCACTGTAATTCCCGCTCTCTGGCATTTCCTGATAGCATCTGGAACCTGATAGAACAGTGAAAGACAGGCTTCATAGCAAAACTGCCCAAGTGGATTAGATTACAATGTGAGAGATTGGATTAAATTATAATGTGATTAGATTAGATTAAATTATAGTGTGATTAGGTTCTAGAGTGATTGGATGAGATTATAGTGTGATAGATTGGATTAGAGTATAGTGTGATTAGATTCTAGAGTGTTTGGATGAGATTATAGTGTGATAGACTGGATTAGATTATAGTGTGAATAGATTATATTATATTATAGTGTAATTATGTTGTAGAGTAATTGGATTAGATTATAGCATGTATAAATTAGATAACAGTTTAATAGATTATAGTGAGGTTACATTACATTAAAATGTGCAAGATTAGATTGGATTATAGTGTTTAGATTAGATTAAATCACTGTGATAGATTATAGTGTGATTAGATAATGTTATTAGTTTGGATTATATTGAGATTAAAATAGATTTAAATTATTCCTGTACATCTGCTATTTTTCAGCCTAATTCATGATTTTGCTTACCTCGGGCCGAACTGGATCCTCGATTCCCACCACAGCGATGCAGATGAGGTTGTTGATGATCTCGGCCTCATTGTCCCACTCAGGCGGCGGGTCACTAGGAAGGTCACGATAAGCTACACAGATGGTACGGAGCCCGTCACATGCCATTGGCTCGATCACCTTCTTCACCATTTCATCACGATCTCGAGGTCCGAACGGACGGGCTGAGCCGCCCTGAGACAAAACAAAGGAGCACCTATAGAGTAAGAGAAGGGAAAAGGAAATACAGGGGAATGATTGGATGCAAGAACTGAATTAGCATTGCATTATTCTGGCCTATATTAGTCAGAATAAGACTAGTCAGAGATAAAGAATTTTGAAAAGTCTGGGTTCGTTTGATGTGGTTTAGTGCTATGACAATACGAGATTGTCTACATAGGATTTATTTTAGTTTTGCAAGAGATACTGTAGATCAGTCAGGGTTACCTAGGGTACAAGTTAGCTACATTAGGGATATAAATGTATTTAGTTTGGATTAGTACTTACTCACACAGGGATAACTTGATCAGTGTTCCCTATTTAATCAGCACTAAATGATTCCAGGTAAGTTTTAGAATTTAATTTAGGATTAAATTAGTCCAGGCTAATAGATTAACCAGTTGATAGATTAACCAGTTGTTTACTTAAGAGCAAATTAGTCTAAAATAGTATTTTGCATTGAATATGAGGTTACCCTCAACACACACATACACACACACTTTTTGAGCAGGATCTCAGATGCCCCTTTGCTGTAGATGCGGAAGTGTCCGTCCGGGAGCTGGATGACAGTGCTCATGGACTTGCGGACTGAGTTGAAGGTGTAGACCTTAAAGAGTTTCTCCTCAGGAACCTGCTCTCGTATGGACTCATAATCACGCTTCAGATCCAACACGAGTCCCAGCAGTGCACACTCTGTCTTATTCCCCAACTGCTTAGGCAAACCCCCTTCCTTCTCTGCTGCCTAGACAGACAGAGAGAAAGAGAAAGAGAGAGAGAGAGAGAGAGAGAGAGAGAGAGCGAGAGAGAGAGAGAGAACAGTACAGACAGATGTTTGATATGTTCCACTCCAAAGAACTGTTTATATGATCACTGTGTTGCCTCAGAATGTGTGTACTCATCTTTGACTTGGTGAGCAACTTCCAGTAAAGATAAGCTAGTGTTCAACCGCATGCCAAAATCATGCTAATAATTGCTTGATCTAAAGTTACACAGTCTCACATCGACTATACAGCAGCCTCATACTAACATCAGACCAACTTTATGCTAATTTAGCCTGAGCTAAAATTCAACCTTAAGTAACAGAGCAACTGGATAACAACCTCACATAAACCTCCTGCTCTCCATACACTAGCTTTAAACAAACTCATACAAACCTCCTGCTCACCATACACTAGCTATACACAACCTCCCACAAACCTCACACTCACCATATACTAGCTTTAAACAACCTCACACAAACCTCCTGCTCACCGTACACTAGCTATACACAACCTCACACAAACCTCCTGCTCACCTACACTAGCTATACACAACCTCACACAAACCTCCTGCTCACCATAGACTAGCTTTAAACAACCTCACACAAACCTCCTGTTTACCTACACTAGCTATACGCAACCTCACACAAACCTCCTGCTCACCGTACACCAGCTTTACACAACCTCACACAAACCTACCACTCACCATATACTAGCTTTAAACAACCTCCCACAAACCTCCCACTCAACATAAATAATTTTTCAATAACCTCACACAAACCTCAAGCTTACCATAAACTAGCTTTTAACAAACTCACAAAAACTTCCTGCTCACTAGGGTCAACCAACCTCACAATAAACTTAGGCAAATCTTTTGCTGATCTTAAGCAAACCTTAAACCAAACTCATGCTAAATTTACAGTAACTTTGTCATGCTAACGTAATACTAAAATTCCCTGTGACGCTAAGCTTGCTAGTTGCTAGTTTCTTGCAAGTTTGCTAGTTCTTTGCTAATTAATGCTAATTTCTTGAAAGTTTGCTAGTTGTTTGCTAGTTAATGGTACTTTCTTGCATGTTTCATGCATGTCTCATACTAGTCTCTTGCTCGTTTTTTGTTTATCTAATGATAGTTTCAAGTAAGTCTTATTCTAGTCTCATAGGAACCCATGTGTGCACTGTGTTAAAGAAGTGTGTGTAAGTAATAACCGTTCAGATGTAGGCACTGTTATGTTGTTGCTATAGTAACAGTTCTGTAAGGTCCTTCAGCATGTGCGAGATGTGAGATGTTCAGAGATAAGCTAGGACAGTGTTTCATGGCCAGGATTCAAGCGTGTATGCACTTGCTGGTCTGTAGGAGCTGCTGACCGTGATCTTGGAGGTGTATGCACTGTTGATGGAGATGGCACTAGTGAGCAGCTCTAGCATGGACGTGTCAACATATTTCGTCTCCAGGATTTCCGTCAGGTGTCGGTCTCCTATGTAGATCTGGACAGCCGTCATGCGGTTGGTGGTCAGCGTTCCTGTTTTGTCCGAGCAGATTGCGGTGGCGTTGCCCATCGTTTCGCATGCGTCCAGATGGCGCACCAGATTGTTGTCCTTCATCATTTTCTGGATAAAAAAAAATTTCCACAATTAATCTCCACATTTCTTTGTATGTTGTGTTCCTTTTGGTTACTAACAAATGTCCCAGTAAAAAGCAAAATAGAGAGAGTGTTTTAAAAAATTATTACATATAGAAAAAAGATTAGATGTGGAAAATAGATTAATAATATGATGTCACGGTCAGTATGAATGCTGGATTGTGATTGGCTGGAGGTTCAGTTGTGAGTTCAGAGTGTTAGACAGTGACTGTAAACATTTCTTAATGAAGCTGTTGAGCTACATGGAGGATTTTTAGCTTATATGGTGAATACAGCGATTTTGATAAATGGATTGAGGCGCATGTTGAATTTGGCAAACTGGAGCAGAAAACATTCAGATGAAAAATATAACAAAAAAATGGCACAGGAAGTTAACACTAAGAGCTTCATTATTAGTATGGATGCAGCAAGGGCGCATGTAATTCACCGACACATACGCACACACACCCACACACACACTCACACAGACTTTACCGATGTGTGTGATTTGGACCTGCAGAATTCATGATCTAACAAGCCGTATATAAATTAAATAATGTAATTGAGTGATATTTTTTATCCATTCAGTCAGTTTTGCTCTGCAAACAACAATGAGAACTTTAACTTGTCAACACTGGTAAGTGACTATGGTATAAGGTGATAATCCACAGCTAGGTGTAAGGAGTTACACCATTTTATGCTCTCCACTTCACCTTGGACCACTTCTTTACCTCCACATCATGCAGTAACATCTTGTAACACACACCTACATTTGGATCATCATCATCCTACTTTAACACTGACTCACCTTTACAGAGTAAGCCAGTGAGATGGTAACGGCAAGCGGCAAACCTTCAGGCACAGCTACAACCAACACGGTCACCCCAATGATAAAAAACTTCACAAAGTACTGAACATATATAGGGGTGCAGTCGGGGAGCCACGAGTGACCCTGAATGATGAACGTCTTTATCACAAAATACAGCATCAGGATGATCACAGTGATCGCTGACATCACCAAACCTGCAGAGAAGACAAGGGCAATTTTTTTTATTTGATTTTATTCTGATCTCTATTTATATTGCTTGTTTTTCCTCCACACACACACAATTCTTACCCGCTTTCCCGATCTGCACAGCTAGTTTGGTGAGTTTTCCCTGAAGCACCGATTTCTCTTTTTTGGTAACACTTGATTTCTTTTTCTCTTTTTCCTCCATCTCGCCGCCCTCTGCACTCTTCAGAGGCTGCATTTCCATGGCAACGGCATCGTCCTGTTTGTTTCCTGTTAACACGCATGATCGGAATGACATATTTTGACAAAAAAATTTCAATCAGGAAATTCTGAAAGTTGGAGGATCAGAAATGACAGAAACTGAATTAGTTTTTAAAAAAAGAAAAAAACTGAAATTTTGTTCTGGGGTTAAAAAAATGTAAAATCAGGAAATCTGAAATTCTGAGAGCTGTAGAAACAGCTAGATGTTATAAATATATAAGAGAAAGAATTAAATTAAATCATAAAATCATCATCATAAAATACAAATAAAAAACATTAAAAATGAAGTGGAGGGGATAAAAACTCAGGAAATTGCAAAATTTAATGTCATAGAATCAAGAAAGTCTGAAAATGAAAACATAAATAATTAGTAATTAAAATAAAAAAAATCTGAAAGTCAAACCTATAATCTTAATGTCATAATGTCCAACAATTTCAAAAGATTAGAAAATGAGAAACAAAAAATATCAGAAAGCCAGAAAAGCTTGAAAAGTATTCCAGAAAAAAAATCCAAAATCTAACAAAAAAATCACAGAATATTACACATGTATAAAAAAAAATTTAATTCATTGCACATTCCAAAGAAACTATTACATTATCATTAAATTAGTTTACATTATTGTGATCACTAACAGATGAATAAAATACACTTCTCTGTGCACATCAAACAAACATCAAATGAATGTTCCTGCTGTTCAAAGCTTTACATGAACATTTCAATCAAAACCTCTCGTGCTTTATAATGATAATGATGTCTGTGGTGGTTTGTTCTCTCACCTTTGTTCTGATTGTTCTCCAGGGCGCCATCTTGTTTTCCTACAGGGATTTAAAAAAAAAACTGAAAATGAACGCAGATTCGACAAGTAAGATACTAAGAATTGGTTTTATTTCACCAGTTATCAAAATAATGAGTCTGTCCCACACATTAACTCTTTCACCAACCCTAACCCTGTTTCCTAAACACACTTACACTAATGAACAGGTTTAACAGGCATTTGCAGCATCTGAATTTCTTAAAGATCATGGGAAGAGGAGGATTAGATTCTCTCACAAATTGCGAAATTAATTTGAAGGTTAGAATGTTGTGCACTGCAGCTAACAACTGTTTTCTAGTAGATTCTAGTATGTCATCAACTACATCTGTATATTATTATTTCTGCGACCTTAAACTCTGACTGGTATTCGTTTCCAGTTCCAGTTCGGTACGATAGAAAAAGTGACTGATTCCTGGAGTGTCTTAACACTGAGGTTATGGGATAAAACACAATCTTTTTCTGCATCTCAATTCAGACCGGATGCAGGATGTATGATACATTAACAGGAGTCAAATCAGTCTTAAAATTATAGTCATTATATTTTGCAGACGTTTGAGCACTTTGTAATGTGTAAAAAATGTTATGACAGATTGTAATCCCAGATGGAATAACAATGACCCTATCACACCTTTTGAAACAAATCCAGTCTAAACAGGACTATAGTTAGCAAGAAAGTGTAAAACACATCTCCGATTCTGTTAGGTAACTTATTCAGCCATTTTACCAAGAGCTGTTTTTTGTTTGATTTCTTATTATTAACTTTCCTTGCATATTGTCTTGCTACAACTGTCATATCTTCATGATAGATGCTAATGTTTGTACTAAGAACAGTATGATCTTCAACAGTTTTTTCGTTTGTACTGATGTGCAATAGAATGGTCTCACAGTCATCAATGAGGTCTATATATGCATTCTCTCTGTTATTAAATTTGTCTGTGTGACTGATATTCCCTGATCCATATTGAAGAAACAAACAGATTCCATATATATTAGCTTTATCCCTATTCTTGTAATTATATGTCTATAAGCTGTAGAGGCTGTTGGGTTTCTGTACATAGAGTTTGCTCCAATGCTTTAAAATAGTAAAACAATATACACAGCGCCACAATAAAATGCTAACATTTAAACATAGTTGACTAGGTTAAAAACTATAAAAGAGAAAAAACTATTAAAAACATAAATGTCTATCTATATATCTCATGTGTCTAAGTACATATCAGAAATTAAACACTTAACAAATTGGCAAATTCTATTTTTGACCTTTGGTTAAAAACTAGCATAACTAGCATAAAGTAGCTTTAACTAGCTTTAAATAGGACTTCAATACTGCAATAATAGTAGTTCATAAAAAGGATTAGTTTACTGTGTACCCAATGACTTTAATGGCTGAAGCTAGATGTTTTGAGACTTAAATACTGTAGCATGAGACTCATTTTGCATTATTTTTTTGATAACTGATGAACACATTCATCACATGTGCATAGTTTTCTACTAAGATGTCTCTCACCTACCATTAACAACGTTGCACGTTTTGGTAGAAATGCCAGAAAACCGGATGGATGAGCTACTACTGACCTCTGCTGCGGTTAGCAAACACGGATGAGGGTGCCATGCAAAACAAAGAATGAGAAGACAGTAATGTTAAATAGAAATAAAAAAAGAAACCAAAACGGATGAGTAATTGTTTCTCTGGATCCTTTGTTTATTCTCAGCGATGATCTGCAAAAACAATTTTAGTGGAAATGGAGTCACAGAGTTCTTTTTTCTCCACACATAGTAGTATGTGTGTGTTCATGTGTGGGTGAAAATAAGACATAGAGATGCAGCTACTGAACAACACCTCGAAAACATGCGATCTGTTAAAAATGGCTCGTTTTTTGCCGAGAAACCTGAGTGTTGAGGTATTGTTCGTTTATTTCACTTTTACACCACAGTGCCTGATTGGTTTTTGAATAATTCTGTGTGTAAAACAGATTTATATTAACAACCTCATTCTGATATGATAAAGTAGCCTCTTGTTTATATGGGACGATTATTTAGCTTTTGTGGAAGGAGCCTTAAGTGTTAACAATAAATTGTGAACTTTTTACGCTTTTTGTGTTTTCTCAGTAACATTTTAAGCTCTACAATAGAGAAAATAAAAAGAGGCTGATGATGGAATTTTAAAGCTGTAATAATGTAAGCAAGAGCCTACATTAGAAACAAATGGATAAAATTTACACACTATGTACACTATAGTAAATGTACACTATGAGTTTGGTCATTGTTGTTGGTCAAGTGGCTGTGGTGTAAGAGGAATGAAGCACATTCCAGGACACACTGTTTAAAAAAGAAAAATATAAATTAACTTCACAATGTTGTGATGCATTTTTTTAATCACAGAAAAAAATAGCATCGTTCTGTCTATGAACCTCTGATTTTCAAACTTTTCATTTTACAGATAATATTACAGAGGCTGCCCTTGAAAACAGAAAACATCCCTACCTTTTTTGATCTCTCTCTTTTCCTCTTCAACCTCTCCGGCTCCAAGCAGAGTGAAGATGATTCCGGTTTGGGAGTTGATCCCGACCGCGGTCACAAGCATTTTCCCTGATCCCTCCATCACATGTGTGCCTGAAATACGCAACAGAATCACTTTCATATTATGGGATTATTAGAGGCTGGCGGGGGGTATAATTAATAAGACAGCTGAAGATTAAAAAAAAAATAACAGATTTATTCAACCCGATCTTCTGCTGTTCAGTGTGCGTGAGTCTGTGCCCATGAAAGTTTCAGATTTCTTGTTTTTTGGATAACTGGTGTGGAACCTGATCTGGTCTTCTCCTGTTGTAGTTTATCCACCTTAAGGTGTGATGTTTTGTGCATATTGAGAAGACTACATTCTTCCTGTAAACTTGAACAACTCATTTTCCTCTGAACACTCTCTTAACAACAAGGCATTTCCATACACAGGACTGTCCCTCACTCAATGTTTTTTGTTTTGTGCACCATTCTGTGTAAAGCTCTTAACCAGAACATCTGGTTAAAGTCACAACAATGATCAGATTTGGTGTGAACAGGTACTGAACCTCTTGACCAGTATCTGCATGATTTTCTGCTTTGTGCTGCCGTGGCTGCATGACTGTACAGGACTGTATCTGAATAAAACAAGCATTTCTTTGATTGCTTTGATAAACGATCTTATTTACTTCACGATTAACATTCCACAGTAATATCTCTGACACTTGTCTATTACACAAGCTAAAATGAAGTGTTTATTGAGAAACGTCAGCTGTTCGTGATCAAGAAGAAGCTGTAAAATCAGGAGGAAAATGTGGATGCTGCTGCATGTAGTAATGATTAAACAAACAGAGCATAGCCTGTGATAATGCTAATGCGCTTTACGCAGATTTTCCAGGAAACAGAAAGCAGGCAGAAATCTGATTAGGTTTGTGTTAGTTTCACTAAACAGATCAAGGAAGAGATAGAAAGAGACAGAGGGACAGACAAAGAGAGAGATAAAGAGGGGGTGTAGTTTAACCATTAATGAACTCCATCTTTCGTATTTTATTTTTTTCTTTTATTTTGTATTTAATCCTCAGCGAGCTCATTCTGTTCCCCTAGTGGTGCTGTGTGGGATCTCAGGAGTGGGCTGAAGAATCTCCACTCCACTCTCGAGCAGGAGAAGTGTATGCCGTCGCCCACGCTAGGGCACCATGTAGTGAAGAGGCCGGGGCGGATCCTATTTAAAGGTCTTGTGATGCAGAGATGAGCTTATATAAGGAAAACTTTTAACCAGCAGCCATTAAAGGAAAAATCCAAATCTTTATTACTAACATCTGATTCTTATTAATTCATAATCAGATTCTGAGTTCCCTGAACAAAAGCAATGCGGTACCACTTTAGCCTTTTGGTCTGTCCATTTTTTTGTACACTCTGTTTAAACAGAACAGCTTCCAAATCTTCAACTTTTGTGTAAATACCACTGCCATTATGATAATTAATGTCGATGCAAACATCCACAATCCGTCATTCTGTTCAGTGCAGGCTAGGTGAGCTGAGCCTCTTCCTTAACTCAATACGTGTCGTATAGCTGCAATGCAATCTGGGACTAGGAGAACAATGTCTACACCAACGTCTACACTACTTTTGCACTGAAGACGTTTCCTGTAAAATGTTAAAGTTTGAATGCTAAAGTTTAACCATTGCTGAAAAATGGTGAGTGTGTAAATAGGCATGGAGGAATCACTTTTGTATTTATACCCATTTTTTCCACCTCTATAAACATTATTTGAGCATATCACTACATACAGTACTTCCTGGAACCTCAAACCAATCTAGACATTTTTGCTCTCTCTTAACAAGATTTCCATTTAAACAGTGTTTTTTGTTTTTTGCACCGTCCTATGTAAACTCTATATGCTGTTGCATATGAAAAAGTCCCAGGAGATCCACAGTTTATTGGAAAAATAAATAAATAAAATAAAACCTTGACACGAATATTTCAACATCTTTAGCATTCAGTACACAATTTCAGCAGACAGATTGCACATGGCACTACAGACCTGACAGCAGCATCGGATCTCGATCCACAGCTTTCCGGACGTGATCTGACTCTCCTGTGAGGGAGCTCTCATCAATCTTCAGGTCGTTTCCCTGAATCAGAACTCCATCTGCAGGAAGAAGATCGCCTGCACACACACATACACACACACACACGCTATTCCAAACTCAGAATTCTAACCTTTAACATGAATTTAAAACTAATTCACAATTACCACAATTTAATTAATCAAATTTTACCTGTTTTATTTAATACATTATTCTAAATGCATAACGATGCCTTTGCGTAAATTAAATGTGACTCTACTGTGACTCTACACTACACAATTTTAGAATTGAATGATTGTCAAACAATGAAGGAAATCTAAATAAGGATGTCTAGATGAGAATGGGTTCCTCTCAAGGTTCTTTCCACATATCATCTCAGAGAGTTTTTCCTCACCACAATTTCACTCATTAGAGATAAATGTATTTATTGATAATCCATATTTCTGTGTTTATTTATTTATTTATACATAAATGTATGTTAAAAAAGCCTGATACAAATACAACTGAATTTAATTCAGGGTCAGTACTGGATCCCTGCAAAATTTTATCCTGGTTTATCAATGTCAAATCCAGATTGAACATATCCAGAAAAAAAAAAAGGACCATTCCCTTCATTACGGACCGTATTTGACTTGGGCCACGTCCCCAACCACCATCTCGGCGACGGGAATTTGGACGACAACGCCGTTTCTGACGACGCTGAAACGCTGCTCCTGCTCGATGCGGCTCTGAAGGCCGCGAAATTGCTTCTCTTTACTCCAGTCGTTGAAGGCGGTGACCAAAACCACACATAGCACGGACAGGAGGATCGCAGCACCCTCTATCCATCCGGCTTCGGCCTCGCCCTCATCCTCCACTCCACCCAACACACTCACGCAAGCTGTGGATACAGGGAGAAAGCAAGAAAAAAAGAAAGAAAGAAATGTGCTTCATGCTTGTCACATGTACTTTTACAGCACAGTGAAATTCTTTCTTTGCATATCCTAGCAATGCTAGGAAGCTGAGGTCTAACCAGTGAGCTACAGTACCACCTCCCAGATTAGCAAATAAGCACACAATATATTTTTACACTAGGTTATAACACATCTATTCATATTTCCCACAATCTTTTGAATACGCATTTATTTATTTATTTATTGATTCATTCATTCATTCATGTAATGATAGCTCAGTGATTAAGATGTTGGCATTCTGCCTGGAAGGTCATGAGTTCAAATCCCCCACTTCTAGGACCTTCAGTAAGACCCTTAACCCTCAATTGTTCAGTTATAAATCACTCTGAATAAGGGGTCTGCCAAATGGCACAATTGTAAATGTCATTCAAAATGCATCAGCTAGATTTAAGTTCAAAGGTCCTGTACATACACTTTCAAATGATCAGTTATTAAATATTTTTTATTTGTTTCTATTTACAATACTCACTGCATATTGCCATTGATTTGCTTTGATTGCTTTGAACTGTTGCTCAAATATTTTTTAGGTTGTTAAGCTGAGGTTTTTCACAAACCTCAATCAGATGTGAGTTTGAGCATAAAAAAAGACAAAACCAGTGAACAATGAGTGTAAACATATGTTAAGCTCACAAATAATTTCTAAAGTGGCCAATTTCGTCTTAAAATCAATATTAAGCACATCATTATTTATATAAAGCATCATAAGTAAAGCAATATGTAATAAGTAATAACAATAAAAGTAAAACATTTACTATATATTAATGGAAATATTACTACTACTACTACAACTAATAATAATAATAATAATAATAATAATAATAATAATACAGGCACTTAAACTTAAACAAATAAACTGACATCCTGTATGTTTGGAGTAAAATGTAGATCGATACACTCATCACTCTGAGTTCTGGGATAAAACTCATCCCAGGCATATAAAATCCCGCTTTGTGGTAACTCTGGTCATATCACCTTCGCTATCTCCGTCCGGCGGTCGATAGAAGGACAGGCCGAGTGAGATGATGGCTGCAATCTCCAGGATGATGAGTGTGACATCCTGCAGAGCCTCCCACACTAACTGAAGAAACGTCTTTGGCTTCTTCGGAGGGATGAAGTTTTGTCCGAAAACCTGCCATCGCCTCTCCAGGTCAGCGGGAATGTCCCGTAATCCTGGTGTGTGTTGTGGAGGAGAATGGCATGGTGAAGATGAGACAGTCTGTGCTAGTGTGTAAGTGTTAGTGTCTTATCGATTGACAATTAATTGACTGATATTTAAAACAGATGGATGCCATGTTTTGGTCACTGTCATACATTCACAAGCAAAAGAGAGAGAGAGAGAGAGAGAGAGAGAGAGAGAGAGAGAGAGAGGGAATGCAGATGGTTGTCAGTGTGAGTTCCTTTCACCAAAGCAGACCTCCTGCCCTCAGCAGCCTCTCATCCTCTTTTCATTAATTCATCCCTCCTTTCTTTGGTCACTCCTCTTTCATCCCTCACTCCCCTTTCATCCTTTCTCTCACTCATCGCCTTCTCATCTCTTGTTCTCCCTTTCCCTCTCTCTCTTTTTTTAATAACTCTAACCTTCTCTTCCTGGCGTTTTTCTCTGTGTTGAAGGGAAATAAATCACCACAATCCGAGAGCCGTTTCTTTTCGCTATCACCCCTATGATACAATGACTTTTGTATAATATATACTATTGTGTTTTATTGTATTATATGTATGTGCATGCACACTATATATGCATTGAATTGATTGTTTATAATATGAAATTTCCAATTTTAGGTTTATTAAAAAAAAGAAATACATTTAACAAATAAATGCGTAAACACATTTTTTACACAGCTTTCTAATCCAACTGAGTCAGATACTACTTTTACATTTAAATTAGAAATAAGCAGAAGCTTTTAGAAATTCAAAATATCTAAAATAATGAGCCTAATTGTTCCAACATCTCTAGTTCCTTTATGTAAATGTAGATGTGAGATACCTATCATGGTAACTAGTGATGAAAAGTTTGAACTAAAAGAGGCTTTGAGTAAATGTTACATTAAAGCAAAAAAAAAAAAAAACCCACAGAAACCTATTCTCATATATATTTAATTTTTTACTTGAAATGTTCAATACCAATATCATTGTATGTAATAAAACCTAAATTGGTACAAACTGTTTTACACTCTGTTTCACATTGTTGGTTTTTTTATCAATGAGAGATTTGAGTGAATCCCTTTGGAGTCTCGTTTCTCACAAAGTTTCTTGCTCGTGTAGCCTCAGGAAAGTTTTCCCTCACAACCTTCAATTGGTATATTTAGAATTAATATCTGAATTTCTGTAAAACTCTCTATTATAGAAATCGAATTCATTGAATTCAATATTAATAATATTTGAAATAAAACGATTCTTCTGCCATGCCATTATGTCTTAAAAGAAAGTTTTGGTTGCTAAGCAACATGGGCTCTATTGAATGGAGAATAACATCCTATGTGTAAGGGTTCTGTCTAAATACCGTATGGATTACACTGATAAATAAGCTAACTAATTGTGCAGGAAGGTTAGTTAGCACCCAAAAGTGAAATGTGGTCCTCACTTTGCAATGAGATATGTGAGATCAGATGAATGAGATATGTGAGATCATATCAGTCGAATATTCAGCTACGTTTAGATGCTTCAACCTCGGTTCAAGGTACATTTTCCTTTAAAGTGGCTGTCTGCCCACCTGTGCATGCATCACCCCGCTGAGATGAGCTCATCAGCAGGAGAAGTGAGAGGCGGTGAGGTAGCGAAGCTGCGCCGTTTCCTGGATATCAACTCTTCCTCCAACAAATCACCCTGATTCACACGATCATGTTTCATCATTTCAGTCAAGCCACTGTAAAAATCAATGATGCCTTTCTCTTTTTTTACCCCATCACTTCAAAGCCAGCGTTAGATCACAGATTTCTCTCTGTGAAGATTCTCAGGAAACTTTGCAGTGAAGATCAGCAACATGTCAGTTTTAATGGGAGCTTTATTTTATATATATATTTCATTTATATGAGTCCCAAACCACCCAAGAGGTCACACAGCATGTGAGCTCATTGGTGGCATGTGATTGGCTGGAGCTAGTGAAAACAGTCTGAAAAAAAGCAGTGCAGATTCTGTATGAACTAAAGGAACTAGATCATAAACGAAATGAACAATTAAGTCATACTGAATCTGTTTATATTGAAACATATTTTAAACGTTTTGAGACATGTTAATCTTGCTGGTTTAAGCATGAGGAGAAGGTTGTGGAGCCAGGCTATTGAGAAAATGTAGCACTATGGAGAAGTTTTATATCTCTGGACAAAGCATAATCCCAGATCATGAATATGCACTGATGACGTTATGTAACAAAAATGTCATGAAAGATGCAAATACAAGCTGTGCTTTTTTTTTTTTTTCACACCCAGCAGGTGACAAAATATCTGACAATTTAATCACTCTGCTTTTGTCATTCAAGTTGAAAATAGTTATTACCACAATCTCTATGTTTGTAAAAAAAAAAAAATAAGACAAGCAAAGTGGGGTGAATCACTGATTGTGGCTTGTCTGAAAGATTCATGCGGTTTATTCAGTTTTAAATCCTTTCAACAAAAAGAAAAATAGGAAGCAAAGGTACATTTAAAATGTATGTAGCACCAACACAAGCGTTTTTTTGTTGTGCCACTAAACTAATAGTAGTGAGCAGCAAACCTGTCCCTTTCTTCTTTTCAGATTTGTCTGATTTATCCTGACATTCATCCTGATCTCTTCAATTGGAAACCATTCTGTGTAACTGAGGATGGTTCCACATGAACAGCCTGAAGATCCATGAAGTTACTAAGCAAGAAGAATAAGGATGTATGCATGATGGACTGTAAATAATATCAATTCTACAATTTACATTTACATTTGCGGCATTTAGCAGACGCCCTTATCCAGAGCGACGTACAAAAGTGCTTTGAGTCTCTACCAATTAATAAATCTACACTGGTACGCAAGATTACAAACTTAATATAAATATAACTCTTGAATTTCAATGGATTAGGGGTGCAATTTGCATGAACAGTCCTCCATTTAAGCGCCCCTCACTGAACAGTACACCTCAACAATGACGTCCTTTACCTCTTCTGATCTGCCTGGTTCATCCTGATGTCCTACCTCTGGATGGTGTCCTTCTCAATTGAGACCACTCTGTGCAGCTGGGAATGGTTCCACATCTATAGCCTAAAGATCTAAATAGCCGCTGAGCAACTGAATTGACTCAAATGAATTGATATTCAGTGCTACCCAGATGAGGATGAGTTCCCTTTTGAGTCTTGTTCCTCTCGAGGTTCCATCCTCATACCATCTCAAGGAGTTTTTCCTTGCCACATTTGCCACTGGCTTGCTCATTAGGGATAAAAATATAAGGCTTAATCTTATAGGCATTAATATAGAAATCCATATTTTATATCCTTATATCATTTATATCCTCTCTTTATCTCTGTAAATCTGTTTTGGGACAATGTCCACTGTTGAAAAGCAAATAAAATCGAATTGAATTAAAATAATTAGTGCACAGATCTGTATGATCTATTTTTTAAAACAGATTTAAGTGTATTGTGTAAATCGAATGAATGAAAAAAGCCAAGTAGCCATTAGAGTAGAGATAAGAATGTCATCATGTGATAATTATTACTGTTGGTCATTTTAATAACTAGCATCTTGAACTGATCATGATTTCCTTTATTACTATAAACCAAACAGAAAAACTCTTTTGCAAAATTTTTTCGGTCAGTTATTTGTCTTGGAACAAAAAAGGGAAAACGGAATTGCACACGCTATTTCAAGGCAAATCTTCCATCACCGGCCAAGTTAGCTAAGTATGCTAGCAAAGTAAACATACTAGCAAAGTCAATACTGAGAACGCAGCATCATTTGTTTTTATTTATATTTATCAGGATTTCTTTTAGCTCGTAGGTTTATACAGCTAATAAATCTTTGAGATGCAAATTATTTAGCTAATGTTTTAGCACTGGATACATATAGTTTAAGTTTAAATAGTGAGAGATCTTTATTGCCATGCAGTATGCCTATTAGTTCTGCAATAACATTTTAGCAAGCACTGTGTAAGTGCATTTCTACAGCAGAGCTACTGTACAATAGGTGACTGAAAGGTAGATCATTCACCTGCAGTTTCCATGGTAATAACAGGCTGTGCCCCAAATTATCCTCTGATTCCCTACTCAGGCGCTTATAAATGAGTTTTTAAATATGTTTATCTCCAAAAAACAACTGGATTTAGTAGCATTCCTGTTTAATGCACTATAAGGTGCTCAGCAGAGCATAAAGAGTAAATAAGCAGGATATTAATTCAAAAGTAACATAGAGGGAGATCTAGTGGGTGTGAATAGGGACTGGACCCACACAAACACACACATAGCAAAAGAGAGAAAATTATGGAGCTGTATCCTGCTAAAATTAATGTTGATAAAAACCCTTGGCCTGTAGTGTCACTGTATGAAAATCTAAAGAACACAGACAGATAGAAAGAGGTAGCGTGTGAGTGAGAGAGAGAAAGAGAGAGAGAGAGAGAGAGAGAGAGAGAGAGAGAGAGAGAGAGTAAACACTCCTGCATGGTGACCAGAAGCACATTCCGCATAACACTAGTTCACCAGATTGTGAAGGAGCCAAAGGACAGTCATCCTTCATTAATGTCAGTCCAGTACATTACAGTACATTGCTTTCTGATTGGCTGAGAGCAATGGGGAAATTAACCCGTACCACATAGCAGCACACAAGTGCAACTCCTGATTGCGGCCAGTTGCACACACTCTAGTTTCAGCTGAAGCCCAGTTAGTGCCAGACACAGACACCCTAAAGGCAGAGAGACATCCCCTAGAGGCCCATCAGTTCCTGCCATAACTCCACAGACATAAATCCAGAGCACTTCTAATTCCAGAAAGCACCTCTACTTCCATATA
The DNA here is from genome assembly GCA_014706435.1 of Silurus glanis. Lineage (NCBI taxonomy): Eukaryota > Metazoa > Chordata > Actinopteri > Siluriformes > Siluridae > Silurus > Silurus glanis. The sequence continues at coordinate 2,540,268 of JAAIIK010000028.1, read as the reverse complement.
GAGTCCTTCATAGTCTCAAAGAGGGTTAATGTAAAGCTTCCTACATCCAGTCAGAGAACCTACTTGTTACAGCCACAACCAATTAATTCAAGCCTGTGCTCACCTAGTTCCAACCATAAGCCCCTTGGTTCTAGATAGAGTATTTCGGTTTCAGACAGAGTTTAGTTGGCTCTAATCATAGCCTAACAAGTGTCAACTAGAGTCTCCCAATAACAAGAAATACCCCAATTTCAGCCTAAATACACGTTGTTCCAGGCATAACCCTCTTAGTGCCAACCAAACCACCCCTAGATTCAGCTAAATAAAAATAAAGAATAATTCACCAAAGAACCTCCAGTTCCAGTTATAAGGCTCAAAGTTCCAGATAAATTAACCTCTTCTGTAGTTCGAGCCATAAGTCTTAATGTTTCCATCCAGAGTCAGCATAATTTCTAAAAAAGCCAACATTTTTCTTAGCAAACATCCATGTACCAATACAAGTTTAAAATTGTGCTCATCTAGGTGTCAGCCAGACCCTCTAGTTCCCACCAGAGAACCTCTACTTCCAGCCAAAACCCCCTAATTTCAATGATAATTTATTTAATTCTATGGTTATTAATAGGAATATTTATTTCTATAAACTAATCTATAAACTTCTTATTCCCAGCTAACCCCCCAGCCAGATTCCGATTGAGTGTCAAAGACTGATTATAGTGTAAACTCACCATCAGCTGGCGAAGTTTTTAGTCTGTGACAGAGTCCTTCAGTGTTCCCATAGTTTTCCTGTATTTTATGGAGCGCCTCTGCTCCTCTAAACTCCATCAAGTTCCTCAGTTCCTCCAAAGAAACTCCAAAATCACCCTCATGCCCTCCGCTGTCAGTCCTCTGCTTCTTGGGGTGAAACGCCACAGTGCTATTTACAGATTCCCCCATGATGCTTTCTGATCTGAGGACTCCGCTGTGTAGCCGTCTAGAGTGATCTTCTTCTGCTGACCCAGATCTCCGGAGTTCTGGCGGTGGTTCTACATACTGAAGGAAGAGCAGTCCATTCGTCCTGGCCTGATAATTTTAAGGTACAATATACTGTAGCTCCATTCAAAATGAAATTCTATTCACAGAAAAGGTCAGCATGAGATGCGGTAGTCATTGTTCCCATCCATTTCCCTGCAGGTCACTGATGAGAAGTGAAGAGACTGGGGCATTCGGGGACAAACACACAACAGCAGAGTGAAGCAGAAAGCCTGAAGCAAGAGAACAAATAAATAAAGTCGAAAGATGATCCTGAGATGAACAACAGCCTGGATGGCATACAATTTCATGCTGGTCGTGTTTTGTTTAAATAAATAGGTCAACAATAAGACATAGGTAGCAGAAAAACCCTGATATTATAAAAAGCCCTTATCTAGCAATTTATGCTATTTAGATTTTTAAACTGAATTATTTTTTATAGTCAGCCTGAAAATAGACACCGATGAAAAATGTAAAAAGAAAATGTGATATATTTTAGAATTATATACGTACATGACATTGTCTATATACAGTACCAGTCAAAATGTTGGACACACCTTCCCCTTCAGTGTTTTTTTTCTTTATTTTTCACATTTTCAACATTGTACTAATGTATTGTACTATTAATACTGGAGACATCCAAACTATAAAAGAAAATGTATGAAAATATGTATTAAACAAACTTCGTAAAAATCCCAGAATATGTTTTTTATTCTCGATTCTTCAAAGTAGCCAACTTTTGCTTTGTTGATAGTTTTGTACACTCTTGGTATTCACTCAGCCAGCCTCATGAGGTAGTCATCTGGAATGGTTTTCCAACAATCTTGAGGAGTTCCCAGAGCTGTTGAGTGCTTGTTGGCTGCTTTTCCTCGAAGACCAGGTCATCTGATGCAGCAATTCCTTCACTCTCCTTCTAAAAACAAATAGCTCTGTTTCTGGTTCATTGTTCAACAAATTATTATCCCACAAAGTGCAAACCAGATGAGAAAGCACGTCACTGCAAAATACTGTGGTAGCCATGCTGGTTAAGTGTGCCCTCAATTTAGACTAAATCACCAACAGTGTCAGCAACAAAGCACCCATACCATCACACCTCCTTCTCTACGCTTCAAAGCAGGAACCACACATTCAGGAACTCTCAATTCACCCTCTCATCCTCTAACAGACACATGGAGGTTAGAACCAAAACTCTCAGATTTGGACTCATGAGACCAAAGGACAGTTTTGCACTGATCTAATGTACATTCCTTGTGTTTCTCGCCCCAAGCAAGTCTCTTCTGCTTGTTGTTCTTTTAAAGTAATAGTTATTTTCTGGAATTCGATTAAGGAGGCCTGACTAACACAATCACCTCTGAACAGTGAATGTTGAAATATCTTTGCTCCGAGAAGCATTTATGTATATCGGCAGGTTCTTAAGCTAATCATTTTATTAAACTTGTCCTCTGCAGCAGAGGTAGCTGTTGGTCTTCCTTTCCTGGGACAGTCCTCATGAAAGCCAGGTTCATTAGAGCATGTGATGGTTTTGGCGACTGCACTTAAGGTTCTTGGGATTTTTCAGTTTGACTGTCCGTCATTTTGTAAAGTAATGATGGGATGTCTTTTCTGGTTACTTAACTGAGTGTTTCTTGCCATAATATGGATTAGGTACAGTAGGAGCTTTTGTAGTAGTAGGATTGTAGTAGAACTAATAGGTCTTTTGGCTCTGTACCCACCTTTCAAATGCACAAGGCAACTATTGGTCTTAAGCACATAAAGAAGAAAAGAAATGTCACAAATGAAGTCTTGACTCATGAACTGAAACACACATTTCATGTGACTACCTTGTTTATCTCATGAAAGAGTGCTATGAGTTTGCCAAACTGTCCTCAAAGCTAAATGTAATTACTTTGGATCTTTACATTATATGTCAAATATAAAACATATTCTGAGTTTTTTAACACTTTTTTGTTTGCTACATAATTCCATGCGTGTTCTTTCATAGTTTGGATGTCCTCAGTATTAAGGCACAATGTTAAAAATAATTTTAAAAAAAATACAGAAAAAACACTGAAAAAGAAGTGTATCCAAACCTCTGACTGGTACTACACATACTGGATGCATTTTGCATGTAGCATGTTGTTCTAGAAAAACAAATCAACACCAAGGTGATGTGACCAAGATGGAATTAGATTAGATTAGAAAATTATTTCCCTTTAATTGCACACCCTGAAGTGTTTCCTTACTCTCACACCTAGACAATTTTAAATGAAACCCAAACTATCACACAGCATTGACACTGGAGACTCTTTCCATTAATTTATCAATTAAAACATCTTCTGGCCAATCAAAATGCAGATTTCAACAGTGCCCTTTTAATAAGTCTGTATGAAATATTCTTTACAGATAACAGTGTAAAGACAGATCCGAGACTCGGTGTGTGTGTGTGTGTGTGTGTGTGTGTGTGTGAGAGAGTGCATGGTGCGTACGCGCGCGCGCTTGTGCGTGTTTTTCTCATCTCTGCGCCAACCCGCATGCCCTTCCCTGCGCATGCGTTGAGATCCCGCGCATGCGCGGTGTCGGTCAGGCAGGACGGGAGGGAGCGCAGTGCCAAAATGAAGCTGAACATTCACTTAACTGCTTGGCTTTTTCTCGGTAACCTTCAGAAACGCGCCAGTTCACCTTGATGTCAGTGCACGCACACAGAAAGAAGAAGAAAAAAAAAGCAAAAGCGTCGTTTTGCATATCATTCTGGTCTCATTCTAACCATGAATGCCATTAGAGAGTGGATTCAATATCATTTCTGACGTTTCATTGAAACCAACGTGACGTCTGATCCTTTTATTCTGATTATTATTATAATTAGTATTACAATTATTAGCATTAGTATTGCAATTTTTTTATTATTGCTTTTGTTATTTATAGTATGATCATGATTATTATTATTATTAAACTTGATCCAATTAAGTATGATCAGACTCAGTAATGCATTCGAATTCAAAACACGACAATCTAAATCACTTAACACACCACCGTCACGTGCTCATCGTCTGGATTATTATTGGTCATTTACAATAATAATAATAATAACAATAATTTATAATTGAAAAATTATTATTACGCGCACTTGTTGACTACCTTTGTGGAATTCCTCCTTTTCTTTCTACACACTTACTCAGAAGACCTGCACACTTTCACTTGCGCTTCTCAAATGCACAGCAAAAACAAATCATAAATCCGCACAAGCGGCGTTAAAGTGAATTTATACGCGCGCGCATTTGCGTGTGTGTGTGTGTGTGTGTGTGTGTGGTACTCACCGGACAGGCCATTCGCTCCAAGGACATTTTACACACCTTATCATACAAATGCAATGCTAATAATAATAGTAATAATAATTATTATAAAAAGAAGGATTTAAAAGAGAAAATGGCAAAAAAAAAAAAAAAAAAAAAAAAACTACCGCAGCCCTTTTGCCGATAGGACGCGCACGCGCGACCTCCGTGCGGTATTCCGGCAGCCTCACGCGCGCACGTACGGAGCGGAACCGGCGGGTGGGGGGGGGGGGGGGGGGGGAGGCGGAACCGGAGCGCGAGGAGGCTGGTGGTTGTGCGTGTGGACGTGCCCCCTCGCTTTTTGGGTTTTATGGGGAAGAGCGTGGAGATTCTGCAGCTGAGCATCACGGGAAGGAGAGAGAAAGAGAGAGAGAGAGAGAGAGAGAGAGGGAGAGAGAGAGAGAATGACACCAATCAGGATGATGATGATGATGATGATGATGATGATGGTGGTGGTGATGGTTGTGACGGCACCACTCAAGTCCTAAGAAGATAGAGAAGATGAGCTGATTTCTCTTTCTCTCCTTAAGGCACCTTCAGGATCCATATCTAATAGAGACGGTACAGGTTATAAGCAGAACCTGTTTTTGAGTTCCACCCATCCAAGAACCCTTGAGGGGCTATTTGTTCCTACTGCCAGGTTTCTCTCATCCAGCAATGTCCATGCTCTTACTCATTAATAGTGAGAAGGTTAGTGGTGGTGCATGTGGATGTGCCCCCTCGCTTGTTGGGTTTTATGGGTAAAAGTGTGGAGATTCAGTAACTGAGCAAAACATGAAGGAGATAAAGAGAGAGAGCAAGAGAGAGAGAGAGAGAGAAAGCGAGAGAGAGAGAGAGAGAGAGAGAGAGAGAGAGAGAGAGAGAGACCAATCAGGATGATGATGATGATGATGGTGGTGGTGACGGCTGCATCGTTCAAACCCCAAGGAACACTTTTTTCCATTTGTTCCTAATGCCAGCTTTCTCTTATCTAGCAATACAACAGGAGCAGCATCAGGACCAGCTGCTGAGCAGATTCTGTTCTTCACCTCAGAAGCTCCAAGCTCATGATGCAATGTTGGTGTTATGTGATAAAGACCTTCAGCTTCTGCATAATGGAGATCTAAAAGCTTCTAGGCAGAACATATGCACATCAATTAACTAGTAGAACATAAGTAGAACTCCTCCTTACCCCACCGATCAGTTGAAAGTATGATCATGTCTGCCCATGCTGAGTAGATGGTATGTTACATTTAATAATGTTCTTAGAAGAAACATGAAACGGATCTCCGTGACAGTAGTAAGATCAAGAATTTGTTACATCTCAACGTTTCTGATGTTCCTAATAGAGATCTTTCTTCGGTGATGATAAAAACCTCTTAATATACTTTAAGTACCTTATTTTTGATCCGTTGTTCCCCATTACACTGTCCATCAAGAGTCCATACAGAGTTTATCCCAGGAACACTAGGGTGTGCAGCAGGAATGAACCATGAATGAACCATTGGACACACTTATTCAAAGCTGAAGAACCTGGAGGAAACTGGAGAACCCAGAGGAAACACGTGCAGACACAAGAACGTACAAAGCTCTGGTTCCACCAAGGAACTCAGGAGCTGCGAGGCAGGACTGACTCCTTTTGGTGATATACCTTAGTTTAGAAGCTAGAAAGTGTGTGTGTGTGTGTGTGTGTGTGTGTGTGTGTGTGTGTGTGTGTGGATCTACGACAAGTGAATCAGCTGACTGACAACCATGACTGAGACTAATAAACACTGCATTTTATTATAAGGATGAATATTTTATTTAGTATTCCCTTTATGAATCTCTCTCTCACACACACACACACACACACACACACACACACACACACACACATCTGAGCATTAATTATGCACCATGGAGTCATAGTGTGTGCTCCAGGCTTCTTCTGTCATTAATAAAGCATCATGTACTGTAAAGGATCAAGTCAGTGTGTGTGTGTGTGTGTGTGTGTGTGTGTGTGTGTGTGTGTGTTTGGACGTGAACTTTAACCTAATTAAACCCTAATTATAACTGGTAAAGTGTACCGGAGACATCAATTGATCTTGGCTCTCTACCACAGTTGCCTCAGACACACACTGACTCAGCTGTGCTTATTATCACACTCATCAACAGGTCGAAATCGGAGTGTGTATCAGAGTGTCTATTAGAGTGTGTAAGAGTGTGTATCAGGGTGTGTATTGAAGTGTGTATTATAGTGTAGATTAAATGCGTAATTAGAGTATGTATAAAACTGTGTATTGAACTGTGTGTCGGAGTGTGTAATGCAGTGTGTAATACAGTGTATAATAGAGTGTGTATCAGGGAAATAGTGTGTCATGTTTCTTATGATTTGATTAACTCCAGAGTTCCCAATGAACTTGTGCTGCCCCCTTGTGGACAGACAGAATTTACTCGGATATTTCGTATAATGACGTTATGCATCGATTAAAAAAAGAAAAAAAAAAGTGCATCAGATTAAAGTTGGCATTTGTATCGTGATGCATCGTTTTTAACATATTTGCATCTTTATTTTGATTTATTTATATATAATTATTAGTAGTATTCATTCATTCAGTCATTAATTTATTTATTTATTTATGTCAGAACAAAAAAAAAAGCTATCTCTAGTATATTGAATTGCAAAGCATTATAATTCTTCAATTGCATAGTATTGCATTGAATCACTTTGTGATGATTCAAATCGAAATTGCAAAATAGAAGTGAATCGTATCGCATCGCATCAGTAGCTGAATCATATGTAACTTTAATGTATCGTATGCATCGAGATGTGAATCGCATTGGCCTCAGTTATATACATGCACATCCTTTCTGCATACACGGTGCTTCAGGATTCTGCAATCTGATTGCAATCTGACAATGCAGGTTTTTATTAATATTATATTAATTTATATTCAAATATGTTGTATATATAGTAACAGCTTGTACACAGGGACTTGCTTATGTATGTTTATTTAAAAACGGAAATAAATGTAAAATTATTTGAATAACTTTAAAGTTTTTACATTTTCTGGATTGGTTATATTTTCTTATTCAATAATAAATTCTGTAACTCTTTAAATATTAAAGACCCACCTAACTTGGATTCAAAGAACCATTTGGGGTTCAATATATGAAACAGGCAATAGAACCATTTCTGGTTCTAAATAGAACCATTACTTTTAAGAGTGCATTTAATTATATAACACGTATACACCCACACAGAAATAAAAGTGCTTAGTGGGACACATAAGCAATAAAAAAGGGTAAAAGTTCAGTCTTTAACTTGGACAAACACACATGTGCACAGATTCACGCACTCGTCAGAACAGTCTTTATAGACACACAGGTAGGTTCTACTTACCAGAATTAAATTGTAAATTGTTAATAGAAATTAATATTTAATTTAAAGATTTCATTTAAAATATTTAATTAATATTTGCAAACCAGTGAGTGCATTCTCAAAACTATTTCTACCAACAGCACAACACATTGGATTTCCTGCAAAAGCCTGTACTTTCCTTAGTTCATCTTTCAAAAGTAAGTATTTGTGTCAATGAACATCTCATTACCATCAGAATGACAAGTACTTTTGTCATTGTTCACAAACAAGAGAGTCAAAATGTTTAATCACATTGTCAGTCATGTTGTAGTCATGGTGCACAGTTTCAGTATTCCTTGATATAAACTACGGTTTGGATTACAATGATTGAATATGCACAAGGCTGAATTTCTTCTGTATGGCAGATATGTATTTCAACATCACAAATGTATTTATTTGATTGCATATTAGATTTATATTGATTGCAAGAGACTGGACAGGATTCACACTTTTACTGTACTGTAATAGTGTCTGTTCATTTCTTGGTTGTTCATTAGTTTTTAGATATTGTAATTCTGTGTTTTGCTCTGTCTGTATACACTCTCAAATTGAAGACTCAAAAGATTCACCTTTAACCTATTTTAGAGAACTACTTGATTAAATTGATGAATTGTGCAGATGAATCTTGAATGGCACCAAGGAAGGGGCTTCATACAATCCCCTTCCTTGGTGTCATTCTAGATTCATGTGCACAATTCATCAAATTAAGATACATTTACAAAAAAATGTTTAATAGAAATTTAAGCTTGACAGAGTTTGACAACAGGTTTAACCATTTTGCATTCAATGACTTATGCAATGAACTGATGCTGAGATGTTTTGGGGTTAACCTGTTAGACTTCAGCACAGATTTTGGGATTTACAGCTGAAATGAATACCTGATAAAAGTGGGCTACATACACAATTTAAATATCTTTAAAAAGAAGACACTTTGCTCTTTACTGTCTATTATTCAAAGTTGATATTGCTCAAAAAGATAATAAGTTATAGATGATGAAGTACTGCAAAACACAGAATTACAATTTCTAAAAATGGATGAACAAAAAAGAAACGATCGGACGCATTACAGTACAGTCAAAGTGTGAATCCTGTCCGGTCTCTTGAAATCAATATAAATCAAATATGCAATCAAATAAATTAATTTTTGCTGCTGAAATTCATAGATGCCGTACAGAAGAAAGTAAACTTTGTGCATTTTCAATCAATGTGATCCAAACTGTAGTTTATATCAAGGAATACTGAAATTGTGCGCCATCATACTGACAACATGTCTATACATTTTGATGATCTTGTTTGTGAACAATGACAAACGGACTTTTCATTCTGATGGGAATGAGATGTTCATTGACACAAATACTTACTTTTGAAAGATGAACTAAGGATTTTGAGAAAACGATCCATAACAACTGAGAAAAACTGAATAAAAAAAGTGCTTTTATATTTTGAATGGTTGATTTAAACATGCACACTTACTGTAATAGAAATCAGTCAACACTCTAAACCCTCTAAAAAGGTTCTTGGGGAGAAGATCATCAGGGTTGCACCTCCAGACCCAGCATGGAGGAGTAGAGGATGGAGGGATTGGTGGAGCTGTGTAGATAGATAGATAGATAGATAGATAGATAGATAGATAGATAGATAGATAGATAGATAGATAGAT
>JAAIIK010000028.1:2514818-2526938 GCA_014706435.1 Silurus glanis | reverse complement strand
TATATATATATATATATATATATATATATATATATATATATATATATATATATATAAAAAATAAATTAAAAAAAAAGTCACAAACGATGCCAATTCTGAAAGAGGAGATTTGGGCAGGGTTCAGTTCTTTGCCCCTTACTATTTATCCTTTATATATTGGCACTTGGATGTATCTTTTGGAAACATGATATTCAATTTCATTGATATGACACCCAGCTCTATTTGTGCCATCATTCTTCACTGTTGAAGTCCTGTAGCTAACCTTTAGCCACTTCTGGGTCCTTGTTTGATTTAATACTAAGCTTTCTGTGTTTTGCTACTCCAAATCCTTCAATAACTCTAGCTAGCTTACTTGACAGCAAGGTCAAGGTTATTATTTTGACGTAAACAGTATAATTGGTGCCACTGAAAAAGTTTTGATGACGTCTGGGTACCGACACAGTCAATGCCACAGCTTACCGATGACGGTGGTTTTCAAAAGATGTAGAAAAGAACCTTTTTAGGTAGTTTCGAAGTCTACCGAACGCAGCGTGTTTATCTGATATAGACATGTGCCGATATTACAGGAATGTTTGTATTGTGATTTTTTTTTTTTTTTTAAATAATCATCATCCCTGGTTACAATATGTCAATACTGTATTTTTTAATACCAAAATGGCTTAATAAAAGGAATTATAGGATTGCATACTCGGAGAAGGACGTACACCCGAATACGTCGCAACGGACTCTGATACGACACTGTTACTGCACGTGGGCGTGGCACTCTGTAATCGGCTCATTACCGGCACATGCTTAGCTCACTGTGACGTTAGCCAAGTCGCTGACATGCAGGTTTAATAGACGAGCACTCAAAACATCACCAGAACGTACAGCCTATATAATAGATACCAGGATTTTCCATAACTTTGTTTAATTCCGATAGGAAAATTGTACAAAATCTTTTTTTTTTTTTTTTTTCTTCCCAACATAATCAGCATTGGGGTCTTCCGGAAAACACTCACTAATGAGTATCTTCAGAGAAAGCATGTTTCTTTACTTCTTTCACGGGGTTTAACAGAGAGAGAAAAAGAGAGAGATGAGAAAACTGGAGGTGTTGCAAAGTCTGGGATTTGAAAGCCCCATTTGTGAACAGGCTTTCCACAAGGGGATGATCTCATTAAGGAATAATTTGGAAAAATAAAAATAAAAAACACCTTCTTGCTGCAATGACTATTAAACCAAAACATGTCCAATCAAACAAACATGTGTGTGGGGTTTCTCCATATTGAACATGGAGCTACAAGGCTATTGTACAAAAAGGATCTATCAAAACATCTGCTTTAAACCCACATCCAGTTATTTAATTCTGTCACACAAACATGTTTACGGTGTAACTTTCGGTAACAGCACCACTTAACATGACTTTGGAGCATTATAAAGGCAGCCATCTTGAATGTTTAGAATCATATTTGTTTGCAAAAAATATTCTGGATGAGATAAACTATAACAACTCATTAACATTGTAACTAATCTTGGCTGATGGACTACAATTACGATTCATTTTTGGACGAACTGAAGACTTTCAAATTTGTTTGGAAAGTTTTTAGTGGCACATTAAAGAAATCTAAATGCCATGAAGCCAGGATCTCTGTATATAAAATTGTCTACGGTTATTATTTTTATTGTCATACTTTAGAAAACAAAAAGCATTTCAATCCTTTTCTTTCAGACGTTCTTGTTCAGACTCTCTCCTTCAACGCAGTCCCTTCTCAGGAATCTGTTCCCCAAGCTTATAGTCAAAATTCCACTTTGCCATTATAAAGTTCCCGGCCCCTGGCCAGCTGAACCTGAGCCTGGCCCCAGCCCTGGCCCCACCCCTCCCCCCATCATCAGGTTCCTAAGGAGCTTCCTCCTGCCTGCCTGGTAGTCCTCCTCGTCGACGTTGACAAGTAGTTTGATGGCCTCATGCCCGACAGCCTGCTTGAGCGAGTCTGTGATGAACACACCTTTCAGCGCTTCTAGCAGCGAGCCGTTGATGTAGTCGCGCCAGAAGGCGTCCAGGTAGGTGAGCTCAGAGAATTTGATGTCGCAGATGATGGATCCGAGATCGCGCGATTTCAAGATGGTGTTAGCCTGGTTGAAGCGTTCAAACTGGCGCTCCAGCGCCTCCTGCTTGTTGGAGAAGACGTTGCCTTGGAGGGCAGAGTCGTGCTGGCAGTACTCAGCGCGGACACGCAGTCGTATATCTGAAAGAGGACGCAGACATCAGTAAAAAGTAATAAACAATCGCAATCTTCAGGCTTACACGCTGTGTGTGTGTGTGTGTGTGTGTGTGTGTGTGTGTGTGTGTACCGCAGGTCTGTTTCTCCCGACAGTCCGCCACACTGTGAGCTCTTTTCCTCTTTCTGTTTGGCGTGGGTGTGGCCGGTTTGGGGCGTGGCTGACACACTTCAGGAGAAGGGCAACGAATCACAGGCTGTTGACCTGCACAGAAAAACACAGCAATTTTTGTAGTCACCTGACTCCATGAAAACATACACATGCATGCCAAAACACACACACACACACACACACACACACACACACACACCGGCGCATCTGTTAGGTGGGATCTGTGGACTCTCTGTTCTGCTTCCTCTGGGAAAAATGTAGCGCACAGATGTCTCCTCTAAATACTGATCAACCGGGTCTGGACACACTGCAGAACACACACAGACAGGTCAGAATTATGCATCGGAATCTCTTTCCTAACAGACCAATCAGTGTGGTCACATGGTCACCTGTCTGTCTCTTGCGCAGTGTGACGTAAGGCAGTAGGTCATGTCGGGTAATGATGCGCAGCAGCTGAAGAATGTGCCGGAAGTTGGTCTCATCGCAGCGTCCCTGTCTCTCCAGCGCGAGCAGAAAGTCTCGGCCATCCCGTATTCCACCCCGCTCGTACTCATCGATGACATCCACAAACAAGAAGGAGAGGACGCGCACGTCGCGGTGCGTGAGGTGAGTGCCGACAATGTCAAACATGCGGTGCAGCGAGTACAGACCGTACGCGTCGTCCACCGCCTCCTCCGGCCACGTGTGAAGTGAGCGAGAGGAAAGCAGCGTGCCCTGCACGCTACCACGTGATGTCGAAGGTCCCGAGCGTGAGCTCGAGCTCCTCGAGGAGGAGTTCTGTGGAGCGGGAAGCGTGCGGCTGGCATGCCTTTGCCGCTGTGATGTCATCACTCTGCGCCACGAGGACGGAGACGCAGGATGATGGGAAATCAGGGCTGGATGCTGCACACGCAGTGCCCGACTCTCGCCTCCAGCTTCACTCTGTCAGCATGAGCACAACTCTTTACAGAAAGCATTGACTTGAAATTTTATTGACGACTGCTGTGAGCAATGAAGAAAAAAAAACAGTACACTTTATGTAAGCCATGAAAAAACTATTAACAATAAGAATACATTTTAATTATAGGCACCTTACATGACACTCAAGGACACCTTACATACAATAAAAACAAAACAATTAACAACAATAGTTTAAAATAATGAAACTCTAAACAACCAAAAAGACTCACAAATAATATGGAAAGAGGTGTTTTTAAACGAGATTTGAAAACAAAGACAGAGTAGCTGTTGCAGATATCAAGTAGAAGTCAATTTCACAAGTATGGGGCGGCATAGCTAATAGCTCAAAATCCCATAGATACGAGGAGGAACTAAGGACGATGAGGACATTGTTTTGAGAGTTCATGAGAGAGTATATATTAGAAGTAGGTCAGATAAATATGAAGGAGCCAGGTTATGCCTTATAAACAAAATGCAGGATTTTATATTCAATGCGCCGTTTAACAGGAAGCCAGTGCAGCTGTTGAAGAACAGGAGATATGTGGTCAATTGTATGAGTTATAGTGTTGTCAAGGATAACACCCAAGTTCTTAGCTGAAGGATCAATTGTAAAACCGTCAATACACATAGAGAAACTTCTGGTCTGAGATAGATTCTTTTTTTGTGCCCACGAGGAGTAATTCACTTTTACTACAGTTAAGTTTAAGAAAATTATTTTAGACCCATGTTTTAACTTCAGACAAACATTTTGGAGGCAGGTTAGAAGTAGGTTTTGAGGACAGATAGAGCTGGGTGTCTTCAGCATAACAATGGAATTGAATTTCATGTTTCCAAAAGATACTTCCAAGCGGCAATAAATAAAGTATAAATAGTAAGGGGCCCAGAACTAAACTCTGCAGTGATGCATGAAGATTTAGAATTTGAACTTGCCTAACTGAACAAATTGAGAGCGACCAGAAAGATAAGATGAAAAACCAAGACAGGGAAATATCTGCAATTTCAATGGCTGCAATCTATCTAATAAAATATCATAGAAGGTAGTATCAAACACTGAGGTTTAGTCGAGAAGAATTAAAATAGACAGAAGTCCTGAGTCAGCCGCTTCCAGAAAATCATTAGACGTGTTGACAAGGGCAGTCTCAGTACTATGGTGAGCGCAGAAACCTGATTGGAATTGTACATATAAGTTAATTTAACAATAGTTGATTGTGCACCTGAGCTAAAACTACCTTTCTAGAATTTTGTATAAAAATGGACGGGATTGGGATCAGCACCTGGTTTCTTGAGTACAGGAGTTATTAATGCAGTTTTAAAGAAGTTGGGAACAATGCCAGAGGTGAGAGAAGAACGGATGATCTCAGTGATAAAAGGCAATAGAACTGACAGACAGACTTTGACTAATTGAGTCTAACTAGCAGGTTGTTGATTTAGTTTGCCGAATGACTGGAGCGATCTCATCTGCTAATAGATAAATAGACATAAATAGACCCAACAAACAAATATTTCGATATAACAGTTACTACACAATACATTTGGAAAATGAGTCCAGGTGAAGCTTACATTTATAAATCAAAGCACAAAAATAACCATCATCTGGGTTGTAATGTTAGCTTGTAAAAGTAACGTTACTAACTGATGTAACACCACAACGACGGTGAAAAAGACAGAAAACTAGATAACTAGCTCACCTCAATAGTTTTCTCCTATTCCGTGGAGAGAGTAGACATTATTTCATCTTTTTTGATCCCATAGCAACGCAGTAAGCTATGTGACTATCTGGCTAGTTTTTTACAATTTAGCATGGCAACCTAAGCTAGCATCGCTGATATAATAAAGCTCTTTGGTTGACAATATAAATATATGATATTTTTCAGTCACTAATCATTCGAGCGATGAATAAACAACTCGAGCGAGCTATAAAAAGCATCTTTGCACGCTAAAAGACAAAACCCCAGCTAAGCCATGCTAAGCTATGTTATGCTACGCTACAATCAACCTGCTGGCGTTGAGCTTTGGACTGCGCTTGCGCGCTCCGCGGCACCGAGCGCCGGGTGGTTTTTGCAGCACGCATGCGCAAAATTCCAGCCCGTGACACTTTGGCGTTCAGTGCAAAAGCTAGGCATGGCTTTCCCCAGTCATGCCCTGGCAGCTAGAACATAACAAAGGGAACACTTTTCCATTCTTACCGGTCATTAATCAGCCCAGGGTGTTGAAAGTGAGCTCCGTGTAAGCGACAAATAAACAGAATGAAATGTGATGTGAATTCACGGCTTTTGTGAACTCCAAAGCACGTCCATGTTTTGTTTCTCCGTTAACCAACCGGGATATCCCTCCCCTCCACAGCCGGCAACATCCGGGATATTTCTGATAGGGTTCTTGAAAATGGCGGATTCTCAATGTCTGATTTTTGAAGCTACAAACAAAAATAAAGATTTAGGAACTAATAACGTCAATACCTTTTAATATTAACATTATAATGCCACGTCTATAGTAACCATCAGTATGATACAGAAACGTTGTATAACAGCGATGCCCGTATACAGGTGAATCCCAATAAATAAGAATATCATTAAAAAGTTGATTTATTTTAGTAATTCAGTACAAAAAGTGAAAGTCGTATATTATATAGATTCAACACACACAGACTGATATATTTCAATTGTTTATTTTTATTTTTTATTTTAATAAACACGATCATGGACGAAGACTGCTGATTTGACAGTTGTCCAGAAGACGTTCATTGACACCCTGCACATGGAGGGTAAGACACAAAAGGTAATCACTAAAGATGCTGCTGTCCAAGCACAATGCATCTGTCGTCACTACTTTTCTCAGGGTAACAGCTCTTCCTGATTTCCTGATTCGAGAAAAGTGTGATTTCGGTTGAGGTGACGCTTCAGACATAAGCACTGAAACTTTCTCATTTGCAACAGTCCCAATGGGATGACGGACACTACCGAGGCCGACAACCCTAGAAGCCGTAAACAGAGTCTGAATGGGACTTTCTTCCCTCTCTGGAAGAGGGACAGACAACCACGAATTGACCTGAAGGGCTCCTCTGGTAGAAAAGCCTGAAACAGGTCTGAGTTCAGCCTGAGGCCCAGGTAGATTAGTCCTGCATGGCCTAAGCCTTTCAGGTGAGACACAAGCATACTCGTATCCACCTCCGCCTGCCGCAGAGACAGTCTCAGCTCATTTGGTAAAGATCCTTGGGGCTAATGCCAGCCCGAACGGAACTGTCAAAAATTTGTAGGCTGTGCCCCGATAAGCAAACCAGAGGAATTTCCTGTGTGCCGGATAAATACTTCTGTGTAGGTAAGCGTCTTTCAGATCTCCTAATGTAAACCAGTCTTTGATTCTGATTCTTTGAGCTCTGATTCTTTTTTTTTCTGTGTTTTTGTATGATTTTTCACATACGTCTTTGCCCTCGACCCGCTGCCTGAATGCACAGAGCACATTTTTTTTTCTGAAAAAAGAGAACGATTTCAGAACCTTTTGAACTCTCTCTTGAATAACCCCACAGGTGGAGGGTGGAGAAGTAACATTTTGGTCACTGGGTGAACTGGTGCCAATACTCCAACCGGAGAACCTCCTTTTTCCGAACATTGTTCTTGACTCACTGCTTAACACTTCGTTTAGAGGGGGAGAACAAGACTCCTGTGCTGAGTAGAGGGATGCTACAGAGACTCCATGAGTGCTGTAGCCCCTCTTTTGACCAAAAATCAGACCACAGGTTAGGTTGCCCGTCTTTTCTTCCCTCCCTGAGGGTTAGCTGGGCGATGCCTAGCCACCGCTGCCACAAAAGAGGCCTTGCCTCTGGGCTGGGGCTCTTTTTGGTGAGCCTCCACCTGCCTAGGGGGGCCTAGGGGCCCTGAACCCTGGCTGTCCCCCTCTGGAAGTAGAGGCAAAACTTGGACACATGGGTTGGGGGGGCAAGCAGTATGCTTTCTGGGGAGGCATTCTTCAAATGCTTCGTTTGTACTGCTGGCACATATTTGACACCGCAACCCCGAAAAGGGCTTTTGACTCTATTGGGGCGTCGAGAAACTCCACCTTTTCCCTGGGCTTCCATAACACGTCAGCAGCGTCAAGGACCGATCCATTGTATGGGAAAGAAAGCACAAATGTGTAAATGGTTCTTTAAAAAGCTTAACAACTGTATGTGCGACCAAATTAATTTCTTCTCCTCTGTCACCCAATGTGAAATCTATTCTCTATTTATAATCTATTTAAATATATTTGAGCTTTTGCAGTTTGGTACAGATGCGCTTTCTGACCATTCAGTCAACGTACGTGAAAATGACAATTCGAGATCTAAATGGCCACAACAAATGTTAATTTTCTGCTGAGCTTCTGCCCATTTCCTGGTACTTTATTAGGTGGAGGAAACAACACAGTAGTTTAAATATTCAAGTTACAGACAAGGTTTCATATATGCCTTTTCAGTATACGTCACTCTGTCAGCATCTATACGGTACCAGCAAATGTAGGTGCAGATAAACTGATCAAATCGGCTTAGGACATATACAAGATATACACTATCCCCCAAACTATTTCCACACAACTGTGTAGAATGCCCTTTGTATGCTGTAGCGTTGCAATTTCCCATTGCTACAACCAAAAGACCCGAGCCTGTTCCTGTTCCATCATGATGATGCCCCTGTGCATAGACATGGTGGTTGGTGTTAAGGTTGGACTGCACAGAGCCCTGACCTCCTCAACAACTAAGCACCTTCGGGATGACAGTGTTCCCGTTAGCCCAACATCACTGATCTCACTAATGATCTTGCATGTGAATAAACACTAATCCACATCCCAAAATTGATTGGAAAGCCTTCTCAGGAAAGTGGACCAACTTTATATTACTGCAATTAATTAGAAGTTCAGCAAGCAATACGAGAGGCATGTCAGTTTTCCATATAGTAAAGGAAAATCAGCCGCTAAAATAATTATACACCTTTTCACAGACATACAAAAAAGAGGACACATCTATCATGACATTCAAAAGCAATGAGGAGCAGGAAAGATCATTGTGAACAGTAATTAACAATATACAGTTTGAAAATTTTGATTGACTGACTGACCAGTAAAAGTCAGATTTTTAAAAGCTGAAGCACTTAAATTTTTTTGCTTCAATTCATATACAAAGGACATTATCCTTTTACTATAAATAAAATTTTTTTTTTTTACTATATAACATGTTTGTTATGCTAACTAGCAGTTACTTTTAAAAACAAAAAAGAGAAAGAAGTGTGGGAGAAAGAAGTAGAAGTAGAAGAAAAAAAACATTCGAGGGTTCATTATCTATTTTTCTGTAGTTTAATCTGGTATAATTACTCATTAAATGCACTAATGTTATCATTGTTATTATTAAAATAACACTTTGACCAATCAGTGATTTATTTATTTTTATTATAAACATACCCACACACATATAAATAAATTGTAATAATTGAGAAACCAAAACAATACATATATAGGCTTAGAAATATGTTCTTTTACCCTCTCCTCCCTTCTAGCATGCAGTCTGGCAGGTATTAATTCAGGTGATTTAATGAGTGATGGAGGTGCAGTGGGTGTGTTAATGCAGGAAACACATGTTAACAGCAGGTGTATTGTTCTGGTTAAATATTTTCCATGACTGTCACAGGTCATGAAGTCTCTCTCCACACGATATCTGCAAACACTTTGGTCGCTTCCTCACATTCCTTGTTTTTTGCTTTTCCTGGAATCTAGATGAAACAAACAGAGTTTGAAATGTCTAGAACTAAAAGCAATATACGTTTACTAGGAATTAATTATAATGTTTATTTTATTCACTATCAAAAACGCATTCGTATAGTTTAAAATGATGTGATCTGCGTTTGATGTGATTGCCGTTTGATTTCACTATCCAAACTCACCTGGTTGCACACAGCTTTTCCGTAGCGTACAAAGGTGGCGAAGTGTTCACAGTTCTGAGTGAACAGTTTGTAAGGAAATTTTTTGTCCAGCAGTGAGTCGTGCCGTCGCTTCATATCCCATGGCTCTGAGGGTGTGAATGTATGCTCAGAGTTGCTCACCATTACGCGTGCTCCTTTAGGAACATTGACTTCCGAGATACGTTGGCGGCGGATCCGTGTCTCTCCTAGCAGTAGATCACCGCAGACTGGGAAAATGGTCTGCAGGTAACCACGGAACGTGTTCATTATCTGTGTCTCATCTAGGAAAGCAAATACACACTTGTTAAACACACCTGAACCAGGTAGTCAGGATCACTGAATATTCATATAACACCTGAATCAGGTCATCAGGATGACAGAATAATAAACACACACCTGACTCATTCACTTACTTTCAGTAATTAATGTAATCATGAATACACTGAACACTCCAAACAACCCTGAACCAGGTCATCAGGAACACCAACATTCCTAAAATACTTACAGTAAACTGGGTCATCAGGAACACCTAGACAGGTGTGTTTTGTGTGGGAATCCTTTCTCCCCCACTTTGGAAAACACTGCTTTAGGTTTTCCTACCTGCCACTGCAAAGTGAATGACGTATCCATCTCCATCGCAGAAGCCCCAGTGGGAGTAGCCAATCGGATAGACAAATTCAATTAGGTCTCCAAAGTGGGCGGAGGCTTCAACTTCAGCAGCCTGAATAGCACGTGCAGGTTTTGGAACAAGTTTGACCACATTAACTAAATGTTTAGGTTTCATTTAAAGAACATTAAAAAAAAGTACTAAGACTGAACAAATTCTTAGACTTTTTACAATCACTTTTTTGTATTTAATAATAAAATTATTTAAATGATACAAAATTACAGTTGTAGCTACTTTGTCCATTTTGAACGACAGAGCAGGATGTTATACTTTTAAAGAGAAAAGTGTGTAAATATATTATTTTATTTGCCAATTATGCACCTTGAAAGAAATGGATACATTTACCATAGCAATATGCACTGATTATTCTTTTTAGTTAATATTTTAATTACATTTAGTCTTTGACGGCGTATCTATCAGAAAGAGATCAGGTCCTTGTCAAGTTACATTTTTGCATAGAAATTTGCTAAAAACTGCAGGAAATAAGTGTAATCATTTTTTGCAATATAAGCAAATGATCTTTCTTCCAAATATAAGGACAAACAGTAAAACCTAACATTCTGAATATCAGTGCAGTAAGAAGAATTTTTAAGATAGTCTTATACCAAACTGTGAGCGGCCAGTGTTCATTTAACACACCTAATTTAACTCGCAATCTAAAAACGGCAGCTTTCCTGAGCTACAGATATTGCTGTAATCCTCCAGGAGGACTTTTAACACACCTAATCCAAACCATAAATGTATATAAATATATATTACAAAAAAACTCACCTGAGTTTTGTAGTCCATCGCTCCTGTTGCTGTTGTTGTTTTTTCCTCAAGTCATGAGAATGAAATAAAAAATCTTGGCCCAAGCCTGATGAGCAGGTTGAACCAGAGAAATCACAGCTACAGAGTATGTAGTTAAGTGTGTGAAGTAGGCGTGACGTTTTTGTACACAGATGGGCAGGTCTTCAGGTACACAGGTATGCCAGTGTGCAATGTGTGCAGATGTACAGGCAAAGAGGTGTGCAGGTCTACAGGTATACAGGAATACAGGTGTGCAGATGTACAGATATACATGTCTGCAGGTACACAGGAATACAGGTGTGCAAGTGAACAGGTACCCAGGTCTACAGATTTACATGTGTATGTGTAAACCGTTGTATAGGTCCACAGGTGTACACACGTACGAGTAAAAAGGTGCACAGGTATATAAGTTGACAGGTATAGAGCTGACCAGGTGTAAACCTGTACCAGTGTGATACAAACTCAACTCAAGTATAGAGAATTTATTCAGAAAGTTTATTTAAATGATTGTTTCTTTTTCTCTACAGCTGATCCATAGGTTTTAAAAATACTGATTTTCTCTAACTTTTGTGACATCAGTTTATACTTGACACTGTTTTTGAACACTTCATATTCTATTAAACACATTACTTTAATCATATATGCAACGTTGATCTTAATTAAAAAGGACAAAATACATGTCCTGCAGGTTAAGATGAGTCCGATAAGGTTCTTATCCTTGCCAAATTTGGCTTGGAAACAAAGTGTATGCTCAATCTACTAACATTATTCCATAAGAGAAAGATAGTAAAAAAAAATTACACATAACCAAATTTCAATAATTACAGTAGTTAAGAAGTTCAGTTCCACTACAAAATGTCAATGAGGTGAATAGGCACCGTCTTATTCAAGACTTCAAAGTGTGTAAAAAATTGTTTATTGGTAATGAATTGCACTTTGTTCATCCATATACTTCTAAGTTTTAAAAGCGCTGCAGGAGGTGATTTTGACAGCAGTCTTTCATGTGAGATGTGATTAATCAGATCACATCAGTCACTGTTTGTTACAAAATCAGGGTAATTTATTGACATTATTAAAGCGCTCTGGGATCTAAATTAATGTGTAAGATATAGCAAAGCTGTAGTGCGTAAAGCACACTAATTCTGAAACAGACCGGCGATAACAAATTCTTCTCAAGCAGGATGGACAGGAGACATGCAGGATGCAGTATGCAGGACAACCGGCTGAACTAAATGGAAATAAAATTGTTAATTAAAAACACCAGAACACCAACCAAAATAAAATGTTATAATGATGTAATAAAACATGGGAATAATGTTACGCTAAAATAGTCTCGGTTATTTCTGTTTTTTGCATTTGTGCGTGCAAATATTTATTTTCTCTGTGTGTGTGTGTGTGTGTGTGTGTGTGTGTGTGTGTGTGTGTGTGTGTGTG
>JAAIIK010000028.1:2455232-2464740 GCA_014706435.1 Silurus glanis | reverse complement strand
CGTGTGTATGTTAGTGTACCTAGCTTGTGTATATCGGTGCTGCTCCTCGTCCTGTCTGGCTTTGATCTCCTGTCTCAGTGCTTCCTCTAATCTCTGCTGCATCTCCTCCAGCTCTTGAATCCGCCTTCTCTGACGCTCCGCCTCCTCCTCCTTCAATGCCATCTCAGCCTGCATAAACACACGTGCCTGAACACATACACAAATACATTAGCAGTTATCTTATTACAATTGTTCACTTATACAGGAACACACAGCCCTAACCATCAACAACCCAACCCCCCAACCCCCCACCCCATACCTCCTGAGCCTCCTTCAGCTGGAGCTCCAGTGCTTGTTGGAGCTGTTCGTGCTGTTCGTGTCGCCGCTGTTCTTCTTGTTCCAACAGTAGTTGTGCCTGCCTCTGGGCCTCCTTTAGCAGTTCCAGCTCAGCGTTCTTGCGTTCTCGTTCTTCCTGCAGCAGGTGGAGGTGCTGTAGTTCCTGCTCCTTCTCCACTCGCCTCCTCTCCCTACGTTCACGCTGTTCTCTCCGCTTCAGCTTCAGCTCCTTATGCAGGGAGCACTTCCCCTCTGCATGTAACCGGATTGCTGTCTGGATCGCTGGGGGACCAAACACAACATCCCACTTCAGTCCACTATGGGCACACCTCAAATTCATCACACAGGCCACATGAACACCATCACAAATCTCTTACAATCATCATTCCTTTGTGGAAACATCTTAAAGCACACATTATTCACTATACCAACTACACTATTATCTGCCCATTCTAGATCTGCCCCAAACCAAACACCCTATTTCTTAAATATGCTAAATATGCATTATTCACTATATAGGCTGCATTAACACCATCATCTGTCCACTGTGGACACGTCCTAAAACAAACATTATTAATTATATACTGTAGACCATCCCTGGACCATGATGGTGCGTCCAAAATGTACACAGTCAGAATTGTCATTTCAATCCACACAAGACATTTCTCAAACCTCAGCCTATTTACTCCATAGGCCACAAACCACCACCATATTACATTTTCATTCATTCATTCATTGGCAATCCATTGTGGACATGTCCCAAACCATATACTATTCACATTATAGACCACTACTGGTCCATGATGAACCAAATGACAATTAATTCGGTCATATCAGTCCACACTGGACTGTCTCAGATCACACTCTAATTAGTCCTTAGGCCACATAAACACCACCATAGAAATAACTATTATATTCCTACTCTTCTATTTCTAAGCAGTCAATTAACCAGTGGGCCTGTTCCAAACCACACAATGGGTTAGTTTAATAGTTATGTTATTGTGCTACTCACTGGAAGGTCGTAAATTGCTACTGTTGGACCTTTGAGCAAGGCCTTTAACCATGCTCAGCTTTATGTCTAATGTTTTATTAAAAGTGTAAGCCTATTCGCTTTATATTCAATACAGTACTTTAAGAATAGAAATCATCACAAAGCAGCTTTATGGAAATCCAGATTTAGACCCTGATCCCAATGAGTAAACCAGAGACAACAGTGGTGAGGACGGACTCCCTGAGATGACATGAGAAAGAAACCTTGAGAGGAACCAAACTCAAAAGGGAACCTGTTTTCTCCTGGGTGACAGTGGATAGTGCCATTATGAGTCACTACTTTTCCACAGCAATGTGCTATAAGCAGCTATAGTGTCAAACAGTACCTCATGGCTCTCAAATAACGGTCTCAGGGTCTATTTTTGTTTTTACTTTTTAAGCTGTAAAACATCCAAGCATTCAAGTGAATCCAACGAAAAATGAATGAGACTTGGGCTTGTTGGTACATCTATGTTTTACACAGTTATTCTCCTCAAGACTGCCACACAAATACCATCAGTCTACTTTGAATGCATCCTAAACTGTACACACTGGTTACTCTATAGGCCACATAATCCTTATCACCACCATTAATTTACATTAGATGTGTGCTAAACCACAAACAATATGTCCTACATAAGCAACATACACACCATTGCAACTGTCAACAGTGAATGCGTCCTGATTACCCAAAACTCTATATTACACAACACTGAGTCTAATGCAGCAGCCATTTATCAGTTAACATACACACACAGTGCACTATGGGTAACTCATACACCAAGACAAACACGGGATGAACACTCGAATAGGAAATAATCACTATCAAAAAACAGGATCGGATTCTCATTTTTGGGACAGCCTTTAAACAACAGATGCTGCAGAATGACCTGATCAGTAGCTTTTAGACCAGAAACATAATGATGGACTTTTGTGTAGTATTACAGATTAAAATGTTTGTGTGCTAAGAAGACGACTAAAAAAAATAATGGTTGATTAAAAATTAAAGGAGAATAAGGTGAGTGGAGTGGAGGGTGCTGACCTGTTGTCCACTCCTGACGCTGTTTGGTGTCTGAGGCGCTGAGCTCAAACGTCTTGGAGATGGTCTTCAGGCAGAACATACACCTTTTGCCATCTCTGTCTGGTAGAATCTGCAGAACACACCCAATAGTAAGGGCTAATCCGGTTTTACAGCAGGGAGCAACCCCAATTCGAACTCTAACACCAAGTTTCACTCCAGGTTTATATTCAAGTCTAGCCCCAATTATAACCCCTAGTATATCCTCATGTTTAACTCCGAATCGAACTCCATTTCCAACTTTTCTTACTCTAAATCAAGTCAAACTTCATGTCAAACTCTAACTCTGAGTCTAACTTCAAGTCTAACTCCAAGTCTAACCCCAAAACTAGTCTGAAAAAATCTTCGGAGATCTTTCGGCTTTGATCAATAGTACATTATAGATCTACACTTTGGTGAGTTTGAAGATAACCAAAGGGCTTAAACTGCCATTTAGGACAAAGCCAAACACACTCACCTCTACACAGCAGTTGGTGTCCAGTGTGATGCTGCCTTTTCGCTCTTTGCGGTCTTCACTGACAAAGTAGTCCATAGAGTTTGGTTTAAGGGTAAACCAGCGCTCTGTCCAGTTCCTCCTCAACTGACCCTTCTTCCACAAGTAACCCTGATACACACACACACACACACACACACACACACACACACACACACACACAATGACTGAGATGTGTCTCCCATAAAAGTGCTTATTTACAAAATGCTTTCCTAGCACCATCACTGTAATAGCCCAGAATCTCAAGATCCTTCTTATTTCAAGTCTTAAATTCTAGTATCCTAGTTTCTGTTACATCAGTTCACTTTTATGATAGCATACTAGCTTCCCAGGATCCTTGTAGGATCCCAGGATACAGGATACTTCTACTTCTATGATAATCGCCTTGTTTTGAGAGTTTATTGTTTGCAAGGTTCATAGTTTCCTAATCTACCAGTTTTCACCATTCTAACATTCTAAGACTTGCCCCATATGGCTGTGTATTTTTTTTTTTTACATTCTTGAACCCTGCTTTATGCAAGTTGCTTTAGTTAGCTTGCATCTATGCCATCTTGACTAGGTTATTAGTTATATTCATTAAAAGGAAAAGGAAGCAGTTAAGGATCACCATTTCCAACTCTGTTGTAGAGAATGTTACGCTTAAAACCTGGACTGCGACAGTATTGCTTTTCATAGAAATGCCACCTGTTTCTATACCCTAAAAATATGAAATCCTCCTACCTCTTTCAGCACGTCCCCCACTATCTCTCGATACACTTCCTCGATAGCCATGCTGATTGTTTCCTTGGCAAGTCCTCTGGTGAGCTTCCCAGAGTTCATCATTTGCAGAAATGCCCATGCACTGAAACCGTTTTGCTGAATAGAATCATGGGAAATAAAGTCCTCCAGCTCAACACCGTTTAGCTCCACACTCATGGCCATGCACAGCTTCTTTAGTAGGTACTCCACCTGAGGGGGAAGAGTAGCACATGTGTAGTTAATTTTTTTTTTTAAATAAGTAGCTAATTTTTAAACAGTTCAAAGCGGTCTCCTTAAATTAAATACCATTGCACTAAACAAAACGATATAACCTTTTACTTTCCAATGATGGAAATTGATACAACAAGACAACCGAAAAGACTTTGGAAAATTTAAAGAGCAAAAATAAAACCAAAACTGGACATGAGAATGAAAAGGACAAGTAGCAGTCTGCTCAAGCTTTGAGTGGAGAGTTAACACAATTCACTCTATTTGAACTACATAGCATCTGGAAGTATGAGTCAACATCGAACACATAAATGCAGTATTTGTTTGGTGGACAATTCTAGAGAAGTGGCCAACGGTGTTATAATGGTGGTATAGGACAAGTGGTGGTGTAAGAGTCGAGCAGTGTTAGTGAGGCTCAGTTTCTCAGGGATGTAAAAAATTGTCAGTGGTACTCCTGTAGTAGTCTTTTTACATTTACAAAGTAAAGGGGTGATCACAGATGTTTTCAAAATCAAGTCACGGATCGTTATTGTTCTGAACGACCAACCACACATATAATTGCCATTGTTTTCATCAACCAGTCTTTGATCACAATTGCTCTCAAACAATCACTGATCAATATTGTTCTCAATCACCAATCACTGTTTACCACTGTTTCCAAAAAACAATCACTGATCACTATTCTTAAAAATTAATAATTGATTACTTTTGTTCCCACTGATAATCACTGATCACTATTGTTCCTAATGACCAATCACTGATCACTATTGTTCTCAATGACCAATCACTGATCAATATTGTTCTAAAGGGGTAGGGTTAATCAACGGCGAATAAATCAGCACTGATGTTCCCGTTGACCAATCACTGATCATTGCTGTTTTAACAACCAAACACTGATCACTATTGTGCGGCAATGACCAGTCACTGATCACTATTGTTTTCAACAACCTTTCACTGAATCCCTCATGCTTGCCATCACGTCATTCATGCTGAATCAATGACTTGATACTTACAGAAATAAATCTGGGTTAGTTTGATTTTATATATTCATATTCTGAATATATTTTTTTTATGTAGTACATTTGAGATTCAAATATTCCTCATGATTCAGTCAATATGCAAATTTGTACTGAATTAGTACTTTCCCCTGAAACAGCAATACTGAAAATACATTGATGACCCCCAAAAAATGGCAGCAACACCAAAAGAAAACACACCTAATTGCATACCTGATAAAATGGGAACTGTGTGTGCACCTGTTCAATGTGTGTTCATGTAACAATGACATGATACAGCCCGTGACACTACATTAGATCACAATCATTGTAAAATGCATAAAAAGCATTTAACCACATGTACATCATTATGCAACATAAGTGCATCTGCTTTCTCACACGCACACGCACACATGCCCCTCCTTTTTTTTTGCATTGAGTGAAACTGCTAAATGCCACGCTGCCAGGAAATAACTGTAACCTCACGGAAAGAGAGCAGAAAGGCAGCGGAAAGAGTGCAAGCATCAGAAAAAAGCATCAACCTTTTTTTCTGTGCTAAGATGGAGCGTGTTTCAAATGTACGCACATGCACATGCACAGATGCACACAAACACACACATCTCTTTATCAACTACATCCCAGAGCTGGTGTTTGATTTAGTCCATAGTTGATGCTAAATAATTACCGTATATATTTTTTATTTGCAAGCTGAGCTTTTACAAGGTAAATTAGCATGCATTCACTACAGTTGTATGTATGTTAGCTTTGAGTCACTATGTTAATTTATCCTTTGCTGGCCTAACTATTACTTGCTAGGATAACGTTAATTTTCTCACAAATTTCCTCACTTAGTATATACGTTTTCAATTGCTAGTTATTCTTGAACTCTCTAGGTTAGTATTCCCTCACTAGGTTGTTCCAGCTTAGCATTTAAGTTGTATTTTCTCACAAGGTTGTCAGAT
This sequence comes from Silurus glanis, assembly GCA_014706435.1. Lineage (NCBI taxonomy): Eukaryota > Metazoa > Chordata > Actinopteri > Siluriformes > Siluridae > Silurus > Silurus glanis. The sequence goes on along the minus strand of JAAIIK010000028.1, from coordinate 2,458,902 downwards.
TTTTCTCCACATTAGCTTTCACTTGCTAGCTTTTACTCTGTACATTAGCTTGCACTCACTGCAGTATGCTAGCTTTTATATACAATCTTAGTTTACCCTCACTAGGTTAGCTTTCAGTTATTTTGGTAATTTTTATTTGACTTGCTCAATTAGGTTTCTCCTACAACAATAGCTTCTTTCTTCACTAGCTTCGCTTTCTCTGGATGCATTATCTCCACATCCTTACATTAGCATTCACTTAGAAGGTTAGTTTTAGAATTTGTAGCTGACTTTTTACTGTGTAGGTTATTTTCATTTACTATGCTAGCTTTCATTCACTACGTTCAGTCACCATGTCAGCTTCCAGTTGTCAAGTTTACTCTCTAGCCAGCTTTTGCTTATTGTTGTTTCATTAAGTAGTCTGCTTTTACACACTAAACTAGATTTTTCACACAATGTTTGCTTGTGATATTTACCTACAATTAGCTTCAAGAGAATTTACCCCCTCCCTGCTAAAGGGACAGAGAGGTGGAGAGAAAAGGAATTGCTGAACCAAGCTGAAGACTTATTTGTGGCACCAGCACACATTTCAAAACCCTGAAGTCTCGCAGCGGTTTCGTTTTTTACTTCCTGCCCCAGAGCATCCTGAGGTTTAGGCTTCAGAAACGCCTTAACAAAAAACACAAATGCAGCACCACAAGATAGCAGCCAGTGCCATATATCTCCATGCTAATACACTTACCACAAAATAAGCTAACACATCAGATAACGTGTTCATTTATAAATATAAAAAAAACGTCAATTATGGGTAACAATGCTTCCTTACAATTAGATCTTTGTGTGTGATTTTGCCGCTTCCAATGTTTGTGTTGGCCTCTAGAGTTTTGTTTCTGTGAATTATCTCCACACTCATTTGTGTATTTTGCATTACTATTTGGGTTGGTGTGTATCTCACCTCGTCAGTGATCATCACCAGTGGATATTTGTCCTCTGAGAGGAAGATGAAGAGACACCAGAGCCGAAAAGCATCTTTGGGTGGCAGGATGCTGTCACCTTGGGGCTTGTAGTTCTTTTTGGCTGTGAGAGTCCAGCAAAGCTCATCCACATTCTCTTTCACAAACCTGCCCTCCTCCACCTAATTACACACACACATTTTTGTCGGTATGGTATTGGGTCAGTGTTGTTTAGTGTTGATTATTTTAGTCCGGGGTTGACTGTAATTCCAGGTTCTGTCTGCACAGTGCTAAACAGTTTCGTCAAGATTGTGCTTGTGCTAGGTCTCAAGTATACTGTTCCTTTAAACATTGAAAAGATGTAGTGATTTTTCAGGTCAGTAGCATATATTCTGGTGCTCATAAATCACTAATAGATGTTTTGATTCATTCGAGTCAGAAGCAGATGTTCTGATTTAAATGAGCCAGTACTATATGTTGTAATTATTATGAACTAATTCATTTGAGTTAATAGTATATGTTCTGTCATTAGTAGATGTTCTGGTTGAATTGAGCCACTAGAATATTTTATTTGAGTCATTAGTAAAAAAAAAATTATGCATTTAAAATCAGTAGTGGATGTTTTCAGTCATTTGAGTCAGGAGTTTGTGTTTTCAGTCATATGAGTCAGCATTAGATATTTCGATTCAACTGAGTTAATAATAGATATGATATGAGATGATTCATTTAAGATGAATAAATGGTCTGATTTGTGTCAGCGGTATATGTTTTAATCCTTCTGAATCATTAGATGTTATAATTCATTAAGCCAATAATAGACTTTTTCATTCATTAAAATCAATTGGAGTTGTTCTAATTCTTAAGTCAGTAGTTATTGTACCTATAAACTGCTACTGATGTGTCAGTGAATTATGATTTGTATGGTTCTTGACTGTAATGTTCCAAAAAAAACAACAAAACAAATAAAACAAAACAAAAACAAAACCATTTGTTTAAAGGACTAATGAATATTTCACTCACTTACAGAAGATTTTTGTTGTTTGAACACAAACATTTGAATAATAACGAAGTAGATGTGAATGGCCTGGAAGAAATGCTGTACCATACAGGAGCTTATTTGGAAAAAAGGAAGAGAAACAGAAAAAGAATAAATAGTAGAGTGTTCAGACTTTCGGACATTGGTGTACATTTTCGGAATGAGTCATAAAACATTCACCAAGCAAGAAAAGACTGAGAGAAAGAAAGCAGATAAAAAGGAAGAGAAAATAGAAAAATAGAGCAAGTGGGCATTGAGTCAGAGCAAAAAATACTTTAGGAACTACGGAAAGAAGAAAAGGGACTAACTGTGCTGAAAATAAGAAAGGTACCTTGTCGAGTATGTACTTGTTGAGGTACGGCATGTAGCCCTGACTAGAGACCGGACCATCATCATCATCACGGAAATGTTCTTCTAGAGCGGCGGGGTCGTGAGGGATACACAACACTGTACACAGATTATGAGACAGAACCTGGAATACACACACACACAAAACACCATACAGAAATGTTGAGACTGAACCTGGAACACATAAATAACAATGTATGAGGATAATAAACCTGAACCTCTTAAACATAAATAAAAATGTATGAAGATAATAAGACAGATCCTGTACACAGATTAAGTACACTGAGAACCTGGAACACACACAACACTGTATATAGATTATAAAACAGAACCTGGAACATAAATTCACACATAGCACAGCATGTGAGCATTCGTAGGTCACATGATCATAACCAGTAGTCTGTACCTGTTCTAATAGCTCAAATGGTAGATCACTGGTTAAGATCTTGGCTTGCTTATTATAAGGTCATAAGTTCAAACATAGAGTGAACTAGTGGTCAGTGATGGAACTGGACAACCTGCCTCATGCCTTCTGGCTTCTTTTTGAACTAATTTATCCCATGTATAAAAACCCTTTTCATTTTGTCCAGCACGTATTTCTTTACCTTGGAAAGGTCAACCCTTCATTTTAAATGTGTGCAAAAAAAAAAACAACACTGGCAAACTTGTTTTTAAATTGTTTCTTCACTTGTTTGTATTTTAAAACAAAAAGTAGAAATAAAAAAATATTATTTGTTGTTTGCTTGCTTTTGTATATAATTTAAAGTAAAAAGTTGAATAATTTGACAGAACAAGATACTAAAAAGCATTTAGCCAATTCAACTGAAAATAATTGTTAAAATTTTAAGTTATGTTCACTCAAGTGAAACTCAAGTTTATCAAGTAAACATTACTTTTTAATTTTACATTTTTGTACCATTTTTAGGACAACTGTTTTCCTCAATATTTTTTAAGTAAACTCAAATCATTCGGGCTGCAGCATGTAATGGGGGTGTTAAAAATAAAGTAAACTAGTGGTCAGATAGGAAAAATGTATTACAAACAAACACCTGCTTGAGTAACTGCTGTGTTAAGATTTAAAGATTAAGTTAAGTTAAGATTGCTGTGAATAAGGTTTAAATCACTAATCTGATTCTATTTTAAGAAATTAGAATACATTTATCAATGGACAATTAATTTATCAGTATCAATTCATTTGCCATCTGCCATTAAAAAAATAAACACACATGGCATGTAAATCTATGTTATGTATGTAACTTTTGGTTGTCAGTTAAAGTAGCAAGGTGAAGAAAGTTTTTATCATTTATTTCCTCAGCATTTTTACTTTAGAGTAAGAATAACATCGTGCTGTGTT
>JAAIIK010000028.1:2437732-2450232 GCA_014706435.1 Silurus glanis | reverse complement strand
CTTCAATACTCTATCCCTCTCCATCTATATTCCATTCCTTCACCATTATATTTCCTTCATTATCCTCCCTTTCTATTTGATCCTTCCTCTTAACCTTTCTTTCTTTTTCAACTAATATATTTCTTCTTTACGCATTTGCAATTTAACTCCTCTGTGTGTTTATTGGGGTGTGTGTGTGTGTGTGTGTGTGTGTGTGTGTGTGTGTGTATATATATATATATATATATATATATACCTTAAAACAGTTCTCTTCAGCCATCACTCTCTCAGATTTCCACTGGTAGCTGGTTTCCCAGGCAGCTCTCACACACTGAGAGGAGAGGTTTCCTCCTGCAGCGCCCCGTCTCCGCTCACATACATACAGCTCTGCTACTTGAACACACACCTCATCACTCACCAGGTGCTGCAGCTGCAAGTACAAAAGACACACACACACACACACACACACACACACACACACACACACACACACACACAAACAGTTTAGCAGTGAAGAGTTCTGCATTAGTAATGATAGGTAGGCCAAGCGCATTTCACTGATCACTTCCTGTAATATTTCACAATCACACTCTCACTCTCACTCTCTCTCTTTATCTCCGTGTATTTCAGTTTCTGTCTCTTTTCTTCTCTCTCCCTCTTTCTGTCTTTGTCTTCCATTTTTTCCAGATCTGTTATATAGACATCTATAACAGTGTCAGTCTCTCTTTTTGTCTGTTACTCTCGCTCACCTGTCTGACGATGTTCTGGATGAGTTTGTCGATGGTGAAGCCGATGTAGGCGTGAATGGTGAACATCTCTCGCAGCGTGTCTTCGTACTGCGTCCCCTCCAGATTTCCATCCAGCAGACTGCGCACCATGTCCAAAAACGCTGGGTAATACTCTTCCAGCTCCACCTCACCTGCACACACACACACACACACACACACACACACACACACACACACACACACACACACACACACACACACACACACGTTCAATTACAAACTCACTGCACCTCATTACAAACAACTTGGAGCACTAAATGTAAACTGTTTGTGTCTCTTACTGGGTTGCTTAAGTCGCAGCTCCATGGCGAGATCAGTGGCCTTGTCTCTACGTCCCTCGGCCACCAGGAGGCGCTCTGCACTCTGCTCAGCACGGTGCTCCAGCAGCTGTCTCTCAGCCTGTCTGTACACCTTCAGCAGCCGCAAGCACAGAGTCTGGTGAAGCCGCAGGAAGAAGTACCAATTGTTGTTGACGAAGAACAGATTGTAGATGCCGTCCTGCTCTTTCTGCTGCTCTAGCTGCTCCTGTTGCTCCACCCCACGCGGGGACGCACACCGTCGCCGCCTCGACTCACCGTTCACCTGCTGCTGATTTCCTGTAGGCCCTGCTCCTGCTGCAACTCCTCCCCCTCCTCCTCGCTCTGCCATCCCTGCTGCCGTCTGCGTCTCTGAAATTGTACCAGCAGCAGTCCCACCCCCGTCCTCTGTGTCTGCCTCCTCGTCCGTCCACTCCTCTGTGTCGCTGAGCTCACCACGCCGAGAGAAGAACAGGTCAGGGATGAAGTGGTGGATGATGCGCTTAATCTGGTCTTTGTCCTCCTTGTGGATGGTGGGCTGGCGCTTTACGTGATAGATGATGAGGGACGCTGCGTCCTCCAAGATCTGCTTGTCCTCGTAGGAGAAGATCAGGTGAGGCTCGCTGCAGGCGCCGCCTCCTTCACGACCCTGCTGACCAACTCCGCCCTCCTCAGTGCTCTGCTCTTGACGCTACACAGACACACACGCACAAGCATGTTAATACTTTCTACTGTGCTACAATGTTATGATAGCGACCACAGAGCTGTGCGTTGCAGTGCTGTGCTACGACGCCACAGAGCTTTGTTAGTACCTCGTCGTATATGCTCTCGATCTCGTTCAGCAGGCTTTTGGACCTCAGTGCCTTCATGTCGTTCTGTTTGAAGTTGACCCCCTGGTGGTCCAGAGACTTAAGGTATGCTTTTTCGTACTGCTCCCTCCAGATCTTATTAAAGCCCTGCTGAGCTTCTCTCCACTCTTCCTCCTTCGCTTTCAACCTGAAAACACACATACACACACACACACTAAACAAAACTTCACTGCTACAGGGCACTGCGCCACACCTGACATTGAGCCCAAAACCTAAAAAAAAACAAAAAAACAACCCGTTATAGCTGTGTGTCTAATGTTTACAAATTAGAGGTAGAAACAGAGATAGATACAGAGAGACATACATAGGCAGAGGCAGACTGATGAAGACAGAGTTATATATATATATGGGGAGAAAGACAAGACAGATGCATAGAAGAAGAGACAGATAGACATATATAGAGATTAGATTCTATACGTATAGACAGACAGAACGACAAAAACACAGAGACAAACAGAGAGACAGACAGTGATGTACCTCTTTAGAACTACAGGTACAGCAGTCGCTGGGTTCCTCTTCAGACCTTCGATGATCTCAGGAGCTTTATCACCGTAAATACGATACACAGCTCGCCTCTGGATCACCTCAGAGGTCCCGCCCAGACAATCGTCCAATCGGAAGCGGTCCTGGTCCTCTGGTGAGAGACGAGACAGCTTCTTCTGCACGCTCTCCAAAACCCTGATGGTGGCCAGGTTGGTCTCCAGAACCACGTCCAGCTACGAAGAGAGAAATCACACAAAACGCCATTATTTTCTTTCACTTCTTTGATCAAATTCTTTTCTCCATCACTTTTCTTTGTCTCTTAATCAACCTTCGTTTCTATATACCAGTTACCTTTAACCTTTTATTACCTTTATCTCTTGCTCTTATCTTTCCATCTCCACCTCTTTATTGCTCAATTCCTCTTATCCCTACCATATTTTTAAACATTTATCTCCTTGTCACCATCTCTCAGTCCTCTATTTCCTCAACCATTCTCTCCATCATTTTTCTAATACACCCTTTGAACTATCCTTCCCTTTAAATTAATAATGTTTTCTTCTATTCTTTCTTTTGGGTGTTAAATTGGGTGAGAAAAAAAAACCTCTTACATTTGGATCTCGGGTTCAACCGGTCTTGCTAGAAACTACAAGTAAGAGTGTGTGTGTACAGGTGCAGGGACTCACCTCGAACCTCTCATCCTCACAGCGATGCAGCTGCTCCTCGTATGGCGTCTTCTTCGAACTCACAAATGTGGAGTCCTCCGACCAAGATGGGAAGGACACCCAGGTATCGTTGAGCACCTGCACAGGCACAAAAAAAGAGGGTGGGGGTGCTCCAGTTAGTCACATAGCCTCACGTGGGTGTCTAGTGTGGGAATGGCCTAATATTCTAATGAGCATGTTTGACCGGCAGTTCTCTCTCCGTCTTACTACAAATAGTCAAGTACTAGGTATGGGCAGGGCAAGGAACATTAGCCTTGTGATTGGTCCGTGTGTGAAGTGTGTGCACCTCTTTACACAGCGCTGTTCTCCCGCTGCACTTGGGTTGTTGGTACGTTTTAGGCAGAGCTCTGTAACTTGAACCGAGTCTCTTACAGGAAGCGTAGTCCACCTCCCTGGCCCCGCCCCCTTCCATATAGCGCTCTGATAGGCCGGACACAGAGTGCGAAAGCTCCTTCTCGCCGAGAAACGATTTGAATTGGGTGTAAAGCTCTGGAAACTTCCTGTAGCACAAAACATTTCATCGTCTAGTTTATTTTAAATACATTTTAACAATTATTTATTCAAGCAGCATGGTCATCGTGTTTACCCAAGGAACGGTGTGACGAGCTGCAGGAGCTCAGCTCCTGACACCACCTCCTGGTTAAACAAGGCGATGCAGCGCAGGAAGTTCTCGTACACCTCCTGACTCTTAAATAAACGCCGAACCTGGAAGCACAAAGAAATTCCTGATAAGCAGAGAATGGGAAAACAAAATCACGGCTGGAGCTGTTGCCATCGATTATTTTAGAAATCGAGTATTCACAGAAGTACTTTTAAGAAGTACTTTTCTTTATTAAAGAGCAATACAAAATATACAAGAGAAAATAAGACGGGTCTTTTAATATGCACACGTAATTTGTTTCCTTTTTTAGAAAAAGGAAAGTTTTATTGCTTAAACTGCAAACAAGAATATCTGCAAAACTAAACCCATTTAGTGCATTTAATAGCAAAATGTAAATACAAATATATACATTAAAAAAAAGTTATACATTTCAGATTACAATTAAAAAAGTAAAAAAAAAAAAAAAAACACAACAACAACAACAACAACAACAACAAAAATCTGTGGGGGCTAGGGGGCTAGTCACGTTTTAGTTTGAAATGATCCCAAACTTTGGAAGCATCCGCTCTTTCTTTGGCCTGAATCCTAGGGAGGCCCCTTTCTGCCACATAAAAAAAAAGCTTGCCTAATTCCAACTTTTTAAATAACAATTCTGACTTTATTTCTTGTAAACATCTGACATTTCTGGTACATTCACCGGTAAACGTGTTGTCGGCCTGAAGTTTGAAGCTGTTGGTGCATGAACGAGGCTCCTCTGCTTCATCCGTCTTGTTCAGTCTCCTCCAGAGCATATTGTTAGACAGAGTTCTCTCCAGGGATCTGAGGCTTAGTTTAATACCATGCAATTCTACTGATTGTAGCCCATTTAATTTTCAATGTGTAAAACTTTCTGGCACTACAGGTCGAGTGACGCTTCCCAATTGGGAAGGAAAATCTCTGAATTGCCAGAAAAAAAGTCGGAATTGCAAGAAAAAAAATTGCTTGGATTTAGGCAAACATTTTATTCAATGTGGGGGAAACGGGTTTCCATATGAATCTTCTCCTCGCCCCTCCCTGTTTTTCAATGTTTCTCCATTTTTTATTCTGCAGCGTCTTGTGTTCCCTGTCCAGAGCACTCCAGAGTTTAGCAGGTGGTGCATGAGTAATAATGGTCCGTGGAAAATGCAGTGCTCTGTGTGTAGTTAATAGACTAAACAAAGCATTTTGTTTAGCAAAATAAATTTGCCTCGATGAATTTTTGTAAACGAATTACGCAAGGAATTCTAACAGCCCTAATCATGGCACCTGTCATGCTTGCTTCACGTTTACCTTGTCGAAGAAAGTGAACTCTCTGAGAACTCCGTGCTTCCCGACTGAGGCGAAAGACTGATCTTTGGAGCAGGATAACTTCATTTTCTTCTGCAGTGAAGAAGGACATGAGCAAAGAAAGAATGAGGGATGAGAGATAATTTAAAAACAATGTGAAGACAGGTACAAACATAAGGGTGGTTTTCTGCATAAAGAGAGAGTGTGTAGTAGTCGGATTCATACCTTAAGCAGCGGCGTCATGTGAGGCAGTAGAAGTGGCCGTGGCCTTTTCTTGCCTTGCTTATTAAAGTCCTCCTCGTCCGTTTTCTTCACCTGCTCTTTGCCTGTTAAAGAGCCACTAGTAAACTGCAAAACACACACACACACACACACACATTACATACACACATTACACACACACGATTAAAGAAACACACGCATAGAACATAGTTCTCACTAAAGATGTTTTCTTCTCACCAGCGATCTCTTGGCGTCAGGAAGGAATTGTCCGAACTCTGCCAGCAGGTCCTCCTGTCCTTTAAACAGACTTGCCACTTTGGAAAAAACCTCATCTTCCGTCATCCCCAAACTCACCCTGCTTCGATTCTCCTTCAGCTCCAGCTGTTCCTTCTGCATCACACACACACAAACTGATTCACCAATCTATAAATCACTCCCTGACTCCACCCCCCCCTTCTCTTTCAAACTGTCTACCTGATAAGTGTGCAGGATTTCCAAAAAGGATCTGTAGATTTCTGGATGGTCCAGGAATCGGCTCTTGATCTTGTTCACATAGCTGATGGCGCTGTCAAATTCGACAGGACTTGCCTCCGAAGCAGGAGGGGACGCAGACGACGTGGCTGGCTGCGATTGGCTGGGCAGTGGCAGGGCGATTTTTCCAGGCAGTTCAGGCGGAACTCCAGATGTCGGCGAGGTGCTCTGAGGCGACGTTACTGGTTCACTTTGAGCCGAACTCGACTCTGTGCTCTTTGCCTTGCCAGGAGAAACCTGCTGCAAAGAAGGGGTCAAAGTGTAAATAAACGCAATGCTGAGAGAAAATGCGTGTTCAATTCAGGAAGTGGCTACCAAAGCTAATTTACCTGCGGACTGAAGGGCGACTGCAGGAAGGCCATTCCGTTTTTTGGGATTTCTATCCGATATCCAGGAGGCAGGAACGCATTGAAGCCCAGCACGAGGTCCGGGTGGCCATGAAACAACTGGGAGACCCGGTTTATTACACCCGGTGTATCAATACTGCGGAACACAAAGACAACTTAACCAATCAAGAAACACCAATAGAATAAAACAACCAATCAAAAAGCTTTAAAACAACCAGTAAAGAAGTGATACTTATATCCAACCAACCAATCATTTTGCATTATTTTTATAAACAGCCAATCACCTCTGAGATTTGAACTCCTTCATAATGTCCAGGAACTTGTTGTAAATCCCAGGATCATTTGCAAACCGGATTTTAACCTGGTCCAAGTACGATAACGCATCTTCTACCTGAAAAGGGGATTAAAAAAAAACAGAACTGAGTGGTTGTTCTAATTCATGTTTAGCTCCTCCCACTGCAAATAGCAGCAGAAAGCCAACAGTTTCTCACTAGAATTAAACTCTAGGGAGAAAATGAAAAAACTCCATGGTCTTAGTTTGAACACAGAGTGCCACTGATGTGGATCATCGGATACTTGTATATGCATACTTAATAAGCAAAATGCCTGCCCATATTTTATGCAGCAAAATCATTTCAGAAATGCACAGCGATGATGTGTGACCACTAAGTGAAGAGCTGGCATTGTAGTAATCTTACTATGCTGTTCACACAAAAAAAATAAATAACTACAGTTTGTGATCGGGTGATAGCTATGTTGATGATAGTATTCCGTTATAAATGCACCAGACTCTCCAGCAATAAACAACAGTTTTAAAATGGTCTTTGTTATACATCAATAAAAGTAATGTCTGTTCATTAGCACTACAAAGTAATTAGCTTTTCTCTTTAGGTTCAACAACAATTATAGCTGTTAATGCTAGCTACAGTAATCAGTTAGGTGTGCTGCATACCAATCCAGATAACATGATCTGCTCAACCACTTTGGCTGTTCAATTGCACTTGGTTCTGGCAAATTAACCAACTAGAAAACTCAACAGTACAAATGCAGGCAATAGTCAGTCTGCTGTTCTCATGGTTTTGCAGTTCAAATGGATTTGGAACATTAACAAATGGAATGAAAAGCCCATATTGAAATTACGTGTTCGTCCAATCAGAATGAAGCAAATACGAGTGAGATATTTTAGCTCTGGCTATAAATTTTTTTCTTTAGTTATTCGATACAAAAGTAAGATCAAGTGTCCTCTGCATGTTTCCATTTGTCATGATAAACAAAACATTGAGGATGTCTGGCTTAAAGTTTTATGTTTTACGGGGAGGTGGGTTACTGATTGGAAGGTTGTGGTTCAAACCATGGTATTGCCAAGTCACCACTTTTGGGACCCTTGATTAAGGCCCTTGAACCTCTGTGCTCCAGCGGCATTGTAACATGGCTGACCCTGGACCCTGCTCTCAGCTTGCTACATCGCTGGGATAAGCAAAGAAATAATTATCCTGTGGGATCAAAAGTTTTCTAAATATTCATAATAATAATAATAATAATAATAATAAAGCATCCAGACATGTCACACATCAGGCTTGTTCATGACAAGAAAGTCAAACTGGACTTCAAACGTTTCTGATAAAAAAAAAAATAAATAAAAAAAACCAAGCGAACAGCGGCTAAATTCTAACTGCCAACGAAGTTCATTTCAAACAAACGGTCTAAGTGAAAATGCTGTTCAAAACATCAAAACAAAGAGCTAATAAACACTGATACAACCTGGTGCTTAAACAGAGTCGAATATGTAGAACAGTGTTCTCACAGGCAAAATAATCTAAAATGAACAGCTACATGTTCTGTTAAATTGCAAACAAAGCATTACAGGGCTTAACAGGTTTAAGTGACTGCGCTTAGTGTAACAGAGCAAACGAACAGCCAAAAGAGACAATCATGGTATAAATGAAAAGAAAGAAAGATGGAAAAACAGTTACACACTTTCTTCAAACACAAATGAACAGTTAAAATAGATTACTCCGTGTAAAATCTACATCAAGTCAAGGGAAAATGAACAGCTAAAGCAAAGCATACAGATGCAAACCTAGAATGAAGTTTGATGTGCAAACGAACAGTTAAAAACTGTTTACATTGTTATTACATTAAAATTACATAAAGCTAAGTGAAAATAAACAGCTATAAAGTGTTCTTATTGACCAAATGAACAGTGAGCAGTGTTAGGAGTGAACAGTGCACAGCCAAAATAGCCCCGCCCCCCCAAAGGCCCAAGTGAACAGCTAAAACAGACTAACATCTAAATCACTACAGTGGGTTAACCAGTTTCCTGTTACTTCTCCAGATAGTTATTAAAACTATAGTAAAAAGCTGAAGTGACCATGGATGTTACTAAATCCACCAGCCAACAGGCTTTTTTTTAGGCAAAGATAAACAGCCAAAATACTGAGCAGTGTTTTTACACCTGAAGTGAACAGTCAAAACAGTTAAAGCAGTAAGTTAAAAGGGGGTTGAATAGCTTAATAAGTGTGTTGTAATGTCTAAATGAACAGCCAAAACAGGTGACCCTTTGTTCCCCCATTCCACCCAACGAAGAGCTAAACCAGACGACCAGCTAACATGACACGGGTTTCCCTGTCGTTCCTTCTTGTACGCATCAAAACAGGAATGAACAGCTCAATCCGTCAAGACGGTTCTTAATCCTGAAGCAAACAGCGAAGGTGGCGGTAACAGGCCAAAGGGAACAGCTCGCCCCAGAGCGAACAGCTCGAGCAGACCACAGTCTTGGTGAAGGCTTACTCTGGGTCCAGATGAAAAGCAAAAACTGCCAGCACTGTTAATAAGACGAACAGCCGAAGGGTTTTTTTTTCCCCCCCCAAAGTGGAAAACATCTAAATGAAAAGCTTAATAAGCCCAAATGAAGATCAAAGCCAGACGAACAGCCAGCACTGCACTGGGATTAATAGGTTTCCTGTTTAAGAAAAAAAAAGAAAACTGACAAATGATAAGAGGTCAGTGGGGTGATGAGGAACCAGATGATGGTCTTGTAGAAAAATAGTAAAAGATCAGGGGTTTTATTGTGCGAGAATGTAAGAAAGAGAAAAAGTGAGTTAGCTGAGCTAAGAGAAGCTAAAGTGATCCCTGTGGTTATTATTAGCATGATGATTACAAAAGACACAGAATGTGAGCTTGGAGATCAACAAGAAGTGATGAGTTGATCGCTGGAATACATTTAAATGTACGTAAAATAAGGGTGAAGTTGGACACTGCGGAAGGATCTCTCACTCCCTCTCACACACACAGAGAGAGATCTGAAGGTAATGCTAATGCTAAAGCTAGTTTTTCTTTAAAGCTCAGCTCAACAACAATGGTGCAGCGGAAAGAGAAAGTGCCTTTTCGGTGTGCCTTACCTTCAGTTTCTGGAAGTGCTGCTGGTGTTTCTGGGCGCTGAACGCTTTGTCCTGGATCTGGTTGATGTGCTTGGTGCTGCTGTGAGCTTGAATTTTCGCCATTGTGCTCAGGAGCAGCAGCAGCCACCAAAACACCAAACCGGGATTATTTTATTGGTTTAACACACACACTCTCTCTCCTCTGTGTGTGTGTGGCAAAGTTACAAATAAAAAAACAAGAAAACGGTAATCTAGTTTCGCCTACCCACTTTGTTTCGCTGTATATCTGCTGTATCAGATGGCTGTGCGAAAGAATTAAATAAATAAGGAAAGAAAGAGAAATCTTGGCCAAGTGGCAGCACCGCCGGACCCTCAGCTCAGGAAAAAACTAGCCCAACTACCCGAGCATCGCTGCGTTTCTCTTTTTTTAAAACCCACCTATTTACACACAAACAACAAAAAAAGATTCCCGGCTTCTAAATGACGATGGCGGCGGTGATTACTAATTTTTATTATTATTATTTTTTATTATTTTTGTCACTATTTCAACAACTAACAACTAGCCCGAACCTGTCTCTTTAAATCTGGCCGCAGCTGAGCGCGCGGGTGAAAAGGGGAGGGAGGGAACTTAAAACCGCGCATGCGCACGACACCAGCGAGGCGGAGCTCCCGGAGACGGGAGGGGGGGGTCTTTGGGACCGAGAAACTCGAAGCCGAAGCCGAAGCCGAATCCAGGCGGAACTTGCCGAGCCCCTCCGATTTTGAATGCATGAATGAAATGATTATTTGTTTATTTTAAAGATATGCGAATGGTATATAAATAATGCAATACAATTAATTTTGCTTAATTTATTTTATTAAAATAAAAAAATATTAAAAATACAATTCATTTATTACATGACGTGTGCTGTTTTATATAGGTTTTATAATAAGTTATAGAAACATATATTTTATATTAAAATACTATTAAAGTGAATATAATTAAAATCAAATAAAAAAACTCATAAAGCTTTTTGACTAATGCTGAAGAGATAAAGTTATAATAGTATAATATTTTATACTTTTAATTGATATAATATTATTAATATTGATATTCATTTATTAGATACAGTATCTCACAAAAGTGAGTAGACCCGTCACAGTTCAGCAATCATTTCAGTATATATTTTCAAGAGACACTACTATAGAAATGAAACTTGTATATAGTTTAGAGTAGTCAATGTGCATATAGCGTATAGCAGTACAGATTTACTGTCCTCTAAAAATAACTCAACATACAGCCATTATTGTCTTAATAACTGGCAACAAATGTGAGTACACCATAAGTGAACATGTCAAAACTGTGTCCAAAGTGTCACTATTTTGTGTCAGCACCATTGTTATCTAGCACTGCCTTAATCCTCCTGGGAATGAAATTCACCAGAGCTGCACAGGTTGTCGCTGGGATCCTTTTCCACTCCTCCATATTGACATTACAGAGCTGCTGGATGTTAGACACATGGCGCTACTCCACCTTCCGCTTGAAGATGCCCCACAGTTGCTCAATAGGTTTCAGGTCTCTAGACATACTTGGTCACTCCATCACCTTCATCTTCAGCACAATTCACAAGCAACAATTCTAATTCTCAAATCCTCAGAGTTCTTTGCCATGAGGTGCCATGTTGAACATCCAGTGGTCAGTATGAGAGAATTGTACTCAAAGCACCAAATATTAACTGCTCTAATACAAGATACACAAATTTGTATGGTTCTATCAAGCATACAAAAATGTGAACATGATGAATAGGGCATGTTGCTTTGCACGGTTACATGATGTACAGCTGTTATCACTTTTGTTGCCAGCTATTTTGGCAATAATGGCTGTATATTGAGTTATTTTCTCGAATCATCCTTAATATTTGCAAACCAGTAAGTGCATTCTCAAAACAATGTGTACAAACAGCATAACACACCAGATTTCTTGCAAAAGCCTGTACTTTTCTTTAAATACTTAGTTCATCTCTCAAAAATAAGTATTTATGTCAATAAACATCTCATTCCCATCAGAATGAAAAGTCCCTTTGTCAATGTTCACATACAAGATCATAAAAAATATATATATGTATATATATATATATATATATATATATATATATATTAAAAGATGGCAAAAGAACACACATCCTTCACTCAAGTAGATGTATAAATACTCATTTCACTTAAGTTTGGGCTCTGAAATGTACTTAAGTAAAAAGTAGCTATTACTACGTGTTTTAGTGCCACGCTGGTAACTGGACATCACGCCATATTAATAGATTAATACAAGAGAATTTCAAGTTTTGTTACCTAATGAATATATCCAGGCTGAACAACCACCATGTAGAACACAAGCAGAGCAAAGAGGATGATTAGGTGAACAGGAATGTTAGCCCCATACTTTTTTTTTTTTTTTTTTTAATTGTGAGCTTTGTAAACTAGCCTACATCTGTGGTGTGTGAGAGCCAGGAAAGATACACCAGTGCCAGATTGAAAAAGCCACAGAATGACAAGAAATAAGTTTATGGGCTGAAAACGACACCCAATGAGAAGAAAAGTATTGATCATGGCACCAAATAGATTAAAACTAAAGTAACGAGCCTGTTTTGAAAATGTAAGAAATAGAAAGTACAGATATTTGTGTAAAAATATAGAGTAAAAGTCAAAAGTAAAAATAGGTAAGTAAAGTACTGATACCAGAAAAATCTATATTAGGGCTGTTAATCAATTAAAATATTTAATCGCGATTAATGGCACGATTGTCATGAGATAACTCGTGATTAATCACAACCTAATGGCACATTTTTATCTGTCCTAAATGTACTTTAAATTAATATTTTTCAAGTTTTTAGTACTCTAATCAACATGAGCATGGACAAATGTGAATGCTTTATGCAAATGTATGTTTAAAATTAGTAAAAACCACATTTTAGTTAATATTAGTTATTTTTTCAGTTATCTC
>JAAIIK010000028.1:2283769-2295305 GCA_014706435.1 Silurus glanis | reverse complement strand
CACACACACACACACACACACACACACACACACACACACACACACACTACTCTGTAAACAGAGAACAGCCACGTACTGCTGTTTTATCATGCGAGTCTGAAAGCACACGATTCCTTCAAGCTCTTTCATGAGAAAGTGATTTACAATTGTACAATTCTTACATGTTGTGATTCCATCCATCCTAAATTTATTTCTGAGGACGCAACTTGATAACGCATTCCAAAAATGCATTTAGTGTTATTTCTGGATTCCAGATTTAACTCTAATCAAATACATAATCTCAGTTTAATCTTGTCAATTCCGTAATCCTGATCGAATTTATCTCAGTTCTGAAATTCAATTTAATTTCAAATCATTTCTGAAATCCAGAATTCACTTAGTGCCATTTAGTGTCATTGTTTCATTCATGTAACGTAATTTCTGTAATCCTCACTCTGACATTTATCTGCACAATTTTAAACCTGGATTATGTTACACACGTTACAATAAACAGCTTGTACACCCACACATATATTCACATCGAACTTCAGACCCAACACAAAAACACCGATTCAGAGCATTTCCTGAAAACAAAACTGTTTACTCCAGACTGGACTTTACTCCTCACATTCCCACTGCAGAATGAAAGGAAATTTATTTTAGATGCAGCCCACAGCAGAGAGGATTTTCTTACTTAATTTTTGTTTTTTTACTATATTATAATAATCCATAATTAAATAAAACAATTAAATTATATTTAAGAAAGAATAAAACAAATTTTATTTAATTTCAGTTTTGCCACTTAAAAGTGACTATATTTATATAAAAATAAAAATATATATACTGTATATATACACACAAATTATACAGTATATTATGTATGTAAATCATTGTAATCAAATGAAACAATAATAAAAGTGTTTGTGATACAAATGTTATGATTTATATCTGCTATATTAAAATGATTATCATTTATTTCTATATCTATATACAAAGAAACATTTATATTGGTATTTATATTTGTAAATAGATGGTGCGGTTAAATGGATATTTTTTATATATATATATATGCAATAAAATTATTGTTTTTGCTCTGCTTCAGAAGTTCAGTTCGACTTTGTTCCTTGCTGCATGTCTTTTCAGGTTGAGTCAATATGTGTGTGTGATTGTCCGCTTGTTTATCAATCCAAAAAGTCAACAATTCTTTAAGCATTAAAATAAATAAATATAAATGTGGCAATGGAGATTTTTATTTCACCTTCAGATATGAAAGAGAGAAGGAGAAAGAAGAAGAGAGAGATCGGCTGTGCCCCAAACTTTTAAAAGAGCAAGATGAAGCCATAACAGACTTCTGCTACACACACACACACACACACACACACACACACACACACACACACAGAGAGAGAGAGAGAGAAAAAGAGAGAGAGAGAGAGAGAGAGAGAGAGAGAGAGAGAGAGGAATACTAGAAACAAAATACATAAAACATTTAAAACATGAGACGGTGGTTAGTATGGCTTCCACATCAGGAGAACGTTCTCCTAGTCACTAGGAGACGCTGTGCTCTCAGGATGTCTGCTTCTTAGTACAGGTGGGGTGTTTATAGCATTCACAGAGAGTGGTTGTTTTATAACTGGTTGACAACCCAATTCCAAAATCAGAGAAGCACTGAACACACCCTAATACACCCGTTACTATAGAAACTGCAACATACTAGATGAAAAAGAGTGCATTATATTAAACAGGGAGTTTATGCTAAAAAACCCTCTAATGTGGCTGAATGAAAACAATTCTGTAAAGAAGAGTGGGCCAAAATTCCTTCACGGAGATGTGAAAGACTCATTGCCAGTTATCGCAAGCGTTCGATTCCACCGCCAAAGGTCTCACAACCAATTATTAACCTTTGACCTTTTCACATAAAACCAGGCAGTTTCGGACAGCTTTTTTTCCTTCTTAATAATTTAGGATTATTAATGATTTCAAACTGCACTTGGTATTTACTCGGGTTATCTTTGTGTAAAATTTTTATTTGCTTGTTGTTCTAAATGTTTTAAGTGTGGCAAATATGCAAACAAAAAAAAAAAAAAAAAAAGAGAGAGAAATTATAGAGATTTAATCAACAATCATCATCACTTTTAACCAATCACGGCCCAGAATTCATTAGCCACGATGACATGTAACATTTTTGGAATAAAGCTAGCAGACGTTTGTTACTTCAAATATCTCAGCTTTATTTACAGTTTGAAACAGTTGTAAAGGTTCACTATATACATGTGCACAAACCGAGCTGCGTCCTACCGCCCCGACTCTGCCCCAGACTCCGCCCCCACTCCTCCATACAGAAGTCGAGATGCTTCCAGGAGGCTGGGAGATCTTAAAAGCCGAAAATGTTCTCTCACACAAACACACATTTCATTAGCACAAGGTTAAAACTGGGTTCGGGCTCCGTACTAAACGCAGACTTGTAGGGAGACTAATTACTAGGAGTCTTTTTGAAAACAGAGACAACCATTTTGTAAAAGCCCTTAACAAGGACAGATCTGAGAGAGAGAGAGAGAGAGAGAGAGATGGTAGAGCAGGGAATGATTAAATTGTTACAGATCATGATTCATGATAAATTCGATAACACAACAGCTAAACTGTGGAGACGATTTAGGACACGGCCCATTACAGTCTTAAAACATGAAAAACGTGGAAAAGGTAGAGTTCCGGCTCTGTCCTAAACACAGTCTCTAAGAAAGATGTCTATGGAGTGTGCAAGAAACCAGAATACTAGAGAAAAGCCCCAGTTCAGCCCTATACACATGAGGTGCTCTCAGAAGTGTGAAACTGGGTCCCTGCGTAGCTACAAATATCTGCGTGGAAAGGGTAGATCCCTATTGAGTGTGAAATAGGGGTCGAAGTAGCAGGATCAGGACAAGGCCGAGTGTCTGTACCAAGTAAATTTAAAGAGTGCATAAAAACAGGGTGAGCAGCAGAATCAGGACCATGCCCATTTGAATTTCTTGGGTAAGAAAAAGTGACATCTTAAGTGACCTGTATTGAAAAAAAAGAAAAAGAAAAGAAAGGTGTCGATTTAGGACACGACCCCTTGAGGTTCTGTTCCAAATGAATGTCAGGAGAGTGGCTGTTTAAGGCGCCGTACAATTAGAACACGGCCCTGTTTTGATCTTGGAGTGTTTTTTTTTGGTTTAACCTACGTGTCCTATTTAAACGAAGACACTACACTATGGTGTGCACACTCCTCCACCACTTTATAATGCAGCTGTTCTAATGCAGAGGTTTAAGAATTTCTGAGACGACGGCTCGGCACACCAGAGAGGAAGGCTTAAAACGGTTCTCCCCTTCCTAAAGGAGGGAGCCTAAACTTTGAGGCACTTAATATGGAGGTCGATAAATAGTGAGAGCGGTTAAAGCACTAATCCCTCATCATGCACTCGTTTTCTTGATTTCCCGATCACTTCTAAATCACTTAATTCTTAAAGTCTATAGATCAATTTACTCTTTTTCATTTATCTCTAAAAAATCATCTCGTCCTCAGTCTGCTCGGTTCCTCTCGGTTCTGCATGTGCTTTGACGTGGTTTTCACGCACGCTTAAATCATCTCTTTACACATTTTTCACATAATATTTTTTTAAAAGACATTTTTTTTTCTTTACAAATAAATAAAAAAAAAAAACCAGCACTAAGGCCAATATTGTACAGAGGGTAGATCCGGTTCAGTCCCAAATGCAGGAAGGATTTTAAAGGGAGCGATGGGAGATCTTAGCAGCAAAATCAGAACACGGCCCCATAAAGATCTCTCTGGGAACACGGTGTTCCTGGCTCTGTCCTGAACAATGGCGCAGGGTGTAAAGGCTTGTTGTAGTAGACGTGTACAAGAGGATCAGGACGGGGTTTGTGTGCATCTCCTCTCGTGGATGTTAGTGAGAACGTCCAAGGTGTCCTTCAGCAGCGTGTCGAGTATCCCGTCGGCCAGCTGCATCTTCACCAGCAGCTCGTCTTCGTCATAGTTCACCCACAGAGCCTCTTCCTCATGGAGTTCCTGTACCTGCAATACACACACACTCATTATTTCCATGTATGTGCGCATGTGTGTGGGCTGGCAGGGGTTTGTGTGTGTGTGTGTGTGTGTGTATGTATATTTATTTGTGCGTATGTGTTACCAGGATGTGGTCGACTCTGTCTCTCTTCTTTCGGCCAAATTTAAGCATCTTCTGCCAGTCGGTTCTGTGGTTCTGCTCTTTATTCAGACCGAACAGCTTCAGAACTTCACTGCTGATGAAAGCCTACAAAATAAATAAATGAATATATAAATAAATAAACAAACAAACAAATAATAAAAAAAAAATCTTACACACACATACACAAATATATACACACATATACATATATACGTGCCTGGACTTTAGCGAGGTCACTGGGGTCATCGATTCTATGGATGTAGGGCGAATTAACACGGTGCGGTTTGATCCACAGGGGACGATTAGCGTTGGGATCTTCGGCGTAGATTTCCTGCATGAGCTCCCACACCAGGTCGAACACCGCCTGCAACACACACAATGGGGAAATGTGTCATTCCTGTGTTAGAATCACCATAACATTAGTATGTGAGCATCACAAGATTCTCAGCTGTATTCCGAACGAAGTAGCGTTCCAAACATCGCACTACTCTGACCTGCTTGTAGCTGCGTACGCACTGCTCGCCACTTTCACCCCCCAGCAGTGTTTCTGAAGCCTGAGGTTTGGGCATGGCCGTCAGACTCTGATCACCACGCTCGATCCCGCAGCTCCTCCAGATCTCCAGCAGGGCGGCGCTCACCAGCTCCTCCACCTCTCCAGCTTTGTGAGGGACCAACATTGCCACTGCAGCCTCCTCCTGCTGCTTGACATGTGGAAGTTTAGCAGCAGACGTGGACGTGAGCTCTTCCTGCCTTGGTTTGTTCTTGTGCTGAACGCGTTTGCGTGAGCTGAGGCCGAAGTCCTCGTCGAACCAGTCCTGTTCCTCGCCGAGCACATGCAGGAACTCGCGGTTCAGCTCCAGCTCGGCCAAACGCTGCACCAGCTCCTCCTGACCCAAAACCGGGCTCTCCTAATCATAAGCGATTACAAATATACAAAACAGAATTCAATTATTTTATTTATATTTTATTAACATATACCCCCCCCTCCCAAAAAAACTAACAAAACAAAAAACAACAACCTAGATTTAGCTAATATCAGCTCATGCCAGCTATTGCCATCTACTGGTAATATCCTGAAGTGCAGCAATAAAGTTTTAACTAAGGCTGCCAATCGATTAAATATTCAATCATGATTGTTATGAGTTAACTCGTGATTAATTGTAACTTAATCGCACATTTTATCGGTTCTAAATGTACCTTAAATTAATACTTTTAAAGTTTATTTCTAAATCCAATCAACATGCACATGGACAAATATGGATGTTTTATGCAAAAATTATTAGTGAAACCAAACTCAACATAAAGCATGAAGACAAAATATTCTTGTAAATGATAATGTCTAAAGTAATTATGGTGTTTTAAATGACGTAAATCATCAGTACACCAAACTGAACTTTTGCTATGTTTTCACTCGGACGGTTTTAAATTGCCGTGTGCATCATTGGTGGATTTTGGTGCTTAAACAAATATTTACTGATTAAAAATGATTTTTTGGAGGAGTTTTTTTAATAAATGTTACGTTGAAGGTTTTAATTTCGTCTCTTTGTTTCTTTGTTTATATTTAATACAAATCTCCATACAGAAATGTGTGCTGCATTAATTAAAAGATTTTTATTAATTAATTAATAAAATTAAGAATCTGAATGAAAATTAATCTGCGTTAACACGTTTATTTTGACAGCCCTAGTTTTTACATAATGATAAATCAAAATTGTTAATATAACCCATCTTGCATCATTGCTTTTGTTTTTAAAAATGATAAACAAAGCCTGCAGATGAACTTTGACCCAATATCACGATGGCTTGTTTAAACAAGTAAATCATTTATGTTAAAAATAAATAAATAAACAAATCATTCACTAACTTTGACATTTTGAAGATTTAGAAATGGTTATTTATTTATTTAAACCTAGTCAAAAACACAAGCTAGATCTGAATTCTACTATTTATTTTTAAACATGGATTATCCTAATTTGTAATTTCAGTATATACATATAGAACTAGTAGTACTGATTCAGTACTGAGTATTTGCTAGGCATGTAAAGCTAGATGAACACTTCTTGTGCTGCTCTTTACAAGCTCACAGACATACATGATTGGCTAAAGCTGCTGTGACTGACAGAGGAAAGAGAATAAGTATGCCCCTCCCATTCCAAAAACATGGCATCATCTCTTCAACAAACAGCATGAAAATTTGCTTCCGTTAGCAACAGAACCTCCTGAACGATCAGCATGTCAACCTGAAAAGACTTCTGTATGCCATTTAACCCAGTGTTCTGGTTTTAATTTTGGGGCAATTATAATTAAAACAAACAAACGAAGTGAATACCCACCGATCGGTTGCAAAGCTCAGGAGAAGACACTTCTTCTTGATCCTTGTCAAAGAAGCTGTGAAAGCTTTCCTTATAGCCCTTGTTGCTGGATGATGGTCTGATCTGGGACACATTGTTAACACAGAGTTCTTCATCCTCTTCGAGGAAGACAAGCTGATTAGCAGTCAAGATTTTCTCCTCCTTCGCTTTCTTGATCTGCTGAAACTGTTTCAGGGCATCGCTCATGAAGCGTTCCATCAGTGAATCAGCCAAACTCGTGAGGGATTTGCTATCTGATCCATCCACACGCTCCTGGCTTGTCTTCTCAGGAGAGACCTCTAAATGTTTCGGAAGGTCCTCTGTCAGTGTGGAAGTCTCACCATGTTTCAGCAGGTCCAGAATGTTTGGCGTTTGATCTTCCCCGACTTTTGAGACGTCTTTAAATTCCAGGATGACGTCTCCGAATCTCTCTGGCGAGACAGGACGATTTCCTCCATTAACGTTTTCAAAGATCTCAGCATCAACAGAAGCAGGGTCGATCTTCAATTCCTTTGTAACACAAGAAGGGTTTGAATCAAGATCAAAATGTTTCTCGAATGGTTCTCTCACTGCAGAAGGTGGATCTGGATCAGTTTTTTTATCCTGAAACGTGCTTTCAGAATTGTTTGT
The DNA here is from genome assembly GCA_014706435.1 of Silurus glanis. Taxonomy (NCBI): domain Eukaryota; kingdom Metazoa; phylum Chordata; class Actinopteri; order Siluriformes; family Siluridae; genus Silurus; species Silurus glanis. The sequence goes on along the minus strand of JAAIIK010000028.1, from coordinate 2,288,161 downwards.
CTTCTCCATTTCGTTCAAGCAATCATCAAATGAAGAATCTTCCTCTTCCGAGGTTCTGATGTGGCCTTCAAACGTTTCAAGAAGACGAGAGATCTTATCAGGAGGAGCAAATATCCCGTGGTTCTCTTTGCACTGGAAGTAAACGACGCCATCGTAAGTTCCGTCGTTGCTTCCTTTAGCCACGTCCAGCTCCACTCCAGCCCAGAATCCGTCAGCAAAGCTTGTTCTTCCCTTGAATCTCAGAGTGCCTGGCTGAATGTTGCTCACCAGAACCCGGTCCCCGATGATGTAATCAGGCATCTCATCCTTCGGAGAAGTCAGAGGAACATCGTCATTGGCGCTTTCTTTTGTCTGCTTTGCTAGCAAGTCCAGATCCAAAGGCTTTTCCTGCTCGTAGGTACCACTGATATTCCCAGATTTAATGCTTATCTCCTCCTCTATCTCCTCCTCACCGCTGCTGAAGGAGAATCTGTAAGATTCCTCTTCTGTATCTTCGGAAGGCGGCGAGTGTTCTCTATTTTCCTCTTGAACCACCGACTCGAAATCATCTTGGTAACTGTGGACCGATGGGGACGCAGTGGGTTTGTCTTCCGTGTCTTCCTTTCTCGTGGAAAAATCTGGAGTATAAGAGATGACTATGGGTGAAGGAATCTCTAGCGGTTTCGCTTCTTCATGTTCTGGCTTCGTTACCAGCGAGCAGCTGGATTTGATATCTTCTGAATTGTTTGCAAACCTTTTCTCTTCATTACTGACGTTCACAATGAGAACAGCGTTTGGTCCGTTCTTGGATAAATCCTCATTCAAGTCCTGGACTTTCAGCACTGGATACGAGTGTTCCGAATGAGACAAATTTGACCTTGGAGATACCAGCTCCTCGATAACCTCTGACCTTGGGCTGGAGGCTACGCTCTTGTTGGTGGAGATGTCAGTTTCTAGCTTATGAGGGCTTTCGCGTGGGGTGTGCTTATCGTGCTGGGGTTCAGGTGGACTCAGATGATCTGGGCTTCCCAAAACTTGGGTTGGGGTCACAGTTGGAGGATCTTCATCTGAACAATGAAAGATAGAAGGAAGTAATAAAGATGGCTGCACATAAAGTTACATTCTAAACTACATACTATCGTTTTCAGGGTTTCACTTCCCTCAGACTTAAAAACGTACCCAAAGATTTTTAAGAGCATATTTAATATCTAAAATAATGATTTTTAATTCCAACTATAACATGCGTTACATAACAATCCCTGGTGTCTCTGATGTTTTCTTAGTCGCACGGTCGGGGGCAACTGCCGCCTCAAAAACGCAACAACCAATCACAGCTGACAGAGCTGAGAGTCTGCTCCTGACGCCTATATTTTTCTCTCTGTTTTGGCCTTCCGTCCACACCGAGACAGCGTTTTCAGTCAATGACGTTTGGATACGTTTGAAAAAGCCTTTTTTTGCGTGTCGCAGTGTGGACTGTGAAAAACGCATTTTTTTGTGTGCCGCGTCCTTTCAAAGAGCCGGAAAACAAATAAACGGCAGGCAGAAATGGCGCAGGTCAAAGTGTTTTATGTTTTTGGTCATGCGCCGTACAGGGACGTGAGCGTTTTCAGACGTTTCGGTGTGGATGAGCAACTTTTGGGAACGTTTTTAGATGAAAACGTCAAATGTATCCAGATCAGTGTAGATGTAGCTTTAGTTTTATAATAAATATTTTTACAAATACTTCATTTTATACTTTAGAAAACTAGGGCAATATTATGGAAACACAAATATTTTTCAATACTCCGTGTCCCCCACCAATACTAATCCAGACCTGAAAATCACTCAAATCAAAATCTAAAAGATTCATATATTACTATGGCAACTGATGCATTGTAATGCTGTCATTCATGTCTCTGATTGGCTGGTGTACTTTAAATGATGTCATTAATTTGCAATCCTTTAAATTTGTCACTTATTTTTTTAGCCTTTATATCAAATTTGTATAGTTTACGAACCACTTAGTGCTGGAGACTCGGTGTGTATCCTGTCTGATTTTTCTGATTCGGTTCCAGTAAAACTCTTCTCAGTTTCAGATCTGTAAAAAAGAGGAAGAGGAATGTTTAAGATCATCGAGTATTAAGATGGAAAAGGAAGTATTGAGATGGAAAAAGATACCCGCAGTAAAAACAGTATCTGACCTCTCTGGAGTGGAGGTTGTGGACTTGTGTGAGCCTGATGTTGGAGTTTTGATCTGAGGTATAGTTGAAGTGACGCTGTCTGCTTTACTCAGCTCGGCTTTGGTCTTCTGAATGAAGTCATTGTAAGACTGTAAAGATGGAGAACGGTTTCAGGGTTAGCGTTAGAACATGCCAATTATTAGTAGAGGTCGACCGATATGACTTTCTCTGGCTGATACCGATATTTAGAAATCAGAGCAGCCAATAGCCGATATACGATGCAGATTTATTTTGCCCGCTTTTCTTATTTTTTTCCTTTCATCACATAAAATCTAATAGTTAATTAATACAGTAACTTTCTTTCGGCTTCTCCCATTAGGGGTCGCCACAGCGGATCATCCGTATTCATGATCTGCATGTTTGATTTGGCACATGTTTTTACACTGGATGTCCTTCCTAACGCAACCCTCCCCATTTATCCGGGCTTGGGACCGGCACTAAGAGTGGCTGGGGTTGGTTCCCTGACCGGGGATCGAACCCGGGCCGCAGCGGTGAGAGCGCCGCATCATAACCACTAGACCACCAGGGACTTAGTTAATAAATACAGTAATACAGGAAATTGCTTAAACAATTATTTAAAAACACAAACCTCTCCAATCAGTGCACTTGGTACCCGGTTTTGATTCTTGTACCTACCGGTAGCCTAAACTACAGGTGGTTGAAGGCTTGCTAACAATAAAGCTCCAAAATGTTCTCTCATTCTCTCTCCAGAATTATTCTCATTCTCTCTCTAAAATCATATTTAACAAATAAAATATATAAGGCTCGAATTGAGATATGAATAATAAGAACTTAAAGCCCACGACACACCAAGCTGATGGTTGATGGGCTGATTCTGCATGTTGAGCAGCGGCAGAGCTTGTCGGCAAGAAAGAAAACTCCGATTAGCTATTTAGCTTAGTGAATGAGCTCACAAGAAATAAAAAGGGGACATGCTTGTTGTCATTCTTGCAAAAAGTTACAGGAATCCGTTATTAATGATCACGGCAAGTGTAAATGCTGTTACCGTTATATATTCACAGTTCTAGCTTTTCATGTTTGGATGCTTAATACAGACTACAGCCACCTGCTGGTTTGGGAAAGTTACGTTTCTCACACAAGCACAGATCGTACATGCATGGTTTGGTGCCTAATAATCGGGCCAATTTGAAGCACAATCGGCCGATGCCTATTAATAAAAAAAAAAAAACAAAAAAAAAAAACAAAAAAAAACCCCAAGATTCAGCCCGATCAATCGGTCGACCTCTACTGATTAGGGTTGCAAAGGGGCGGAAAGTTTCCAGTACATTTCTGAAAATTTTACAAGGGAATCTGAAGTCTGGAAATATTCCAAGTTGGAAACTTACCAGGAGTTAATGTAAACTTATTGAAATTGATGTGAATTTATAGGAATTAATTAGAAATTTGGGAAAATGTATATAAACTGTATCATATAAAAAAAATTATTTTGTTTGGTCATAAACTGACATACATGCAAACTGTCATGACATTTATGACTTAATTGTTACTATAATTTTGTGGCACAATAACTTACACAAAGCACAAGGAAGGAAACATTTGTGCAGGATTTAAGAAATGATGTGTGATGTGTTATGGAGGAATGCACAGTGCATGTAGGCCGTGGATGTGATTGATGAATGTGCAGCATAGAAATTCCACAGAAACTGCATTATATCTGGTTGTTTTAACCAAGATTATTCTGCAAGGTTTTTATTTTCAACTAGATTTAAGTTTCCTGTTATAGGCTAACCTGCAATTTAGTAAATTCCCAGTTTATTCCCATTAATTCCCATAAATTTACATAAATTATTTCCTGGAATTTTGCAACCCTAGTACAGTTAGAGCTGTTTGTACATGTGTGTGTGTGTGTGTGTGTGTGTGTGTGTGTGTGTGTGTGTGTGTTCTTTCAAACCTCTAGCTGTTTAAGCAGGCTGGCCTCCTGAGCTTTCAGTCGCTCTTTGTGCCTCAGTCTCTGCTCCTTCTTCAGACGCTGCACTTCGGCTTTACGTCGACGAAGCTCTGCTCTAAGGGCCAGGACACGCCCCTCAATGTCACTCTGATCCGACGCCGCCTCTACAGCGAAAAAGGAAGAACATTAGTGAACAAATGTAGCTTTTTTGTGCTGGATGCAGTATTTAACAGTTAAAGTGTGTGTGTGTGTGTGTGTGTGTGTGTGTGTGTGTGTGTGTGTGTG
>JAAIIK010000028.1:2268167-2283759 GCA_014706435.1 Silurus glanis | reverse complement strand
TGTGTGTGTGTGTGTGTGTGTGTGTGTGTGTGTGTGTGTGTGTGTGTTTGTGTCTGACCAGATGTAGGAGCTGATGAAGGTAGTTCTCGCTTTCTGGAGCTGCTGTGTGAGGCCACTTTACTGCTGGAACTCGCATGAACCAGAGGAAACTTTAACACACACACATTAAATGATGTTATTTATAAAAATCACTGGTCTCATACACTACAATGCCTATACACTGTGTATAACTTTTCAACATGTACATATTGCATATTGTAAATTTCAATTGCCCTCATTCTCTACACATATTGTGCCTTAAATATATCTTGCACTAATATTTCACATTTATGTATGTGTAAATTTTTTTTTTTTATAAATAATAATCTTTCGGCTTCTCCTTTCTTGCAGATACTCTTCTATCACAAATCACTCCTGCTATCACTCTTCTCCACCCTGTCTGCACTCACTTCTTCACTTCTCTAACACACTCCCCATTATTTTGCACTGTTGACCCCAGTTACGTAAACCCATCCACTTTCTCCACCTCTTCTCCCTGCAACTGCACCACTCCACTGCTCTCCCTCTCATTCGCACATATTTACTCCGTCTTACTCCTACTGACTTTTATTCCCCTTCTCTCCAGCGCGTACCTCCACCTCTCCAGGCTCTTCTCAACCTGCTCCCTACTCTCACCACAAATCACAATATCATCCACAAACATCATAGTCCATGGAGACTCCTGTCTGACCTCGTCCGTCAACCTGTCCATCACCAGTGCAAACAGGAAAGGGCTCAGAGCCGATCCTTGATGCAATCCAACCTCCACCTTAAACCAGTCTGTCATTCCTACTGCACACTTCACTGTCACACTGTCCTCATACATGTACTGCACACCACCCTCACATACTATTCTTTCACACCTGACTTCCTCATACAGTACCACAACTCCTCTCTCAGCACCCTTTCATACGCTTTCTCTAAATCCACAAACACACATTGCAACTCCTTTTGACCTCGGCATGAAACCATACTGTTGCTCACAGAATATTACATATTTATCTGTACTTGACAATTTGCACACTTGCTAATTTTTGTACTTCTGATATATGCTAAACTGCATTTTATTGCAGTGTACTTGTAGTTTGCAATGACAAAGTTTTGTCTGTCTGTCTACAAGTCCATTTGTCTGCATTTTTTGTCTCACTGTGTCCGACTTACAACATATGTCTCTTTCTCCTGCATGAAAATCTGTCTATTTGCATCTCTTTTTTTTCTGCCTTAAAATACATCTGTCTCTCTGCCTGAGACTCCATTGACCTGTCTGTCTGTCTGCTTTAGACAGCATGCATTTGTCAGTCTCTTTGAAAAAGTGTCCATTTGTTTACCTCTCTGGAAGTGTCATTACATAATATATATATATATGCACGAAGTGCAGAGTGTGCGTGTCTTACCTCACGGCTGTGTGTGTTCTCACACTCCTGTACTGTGTGTATGCTGGAGACGGACAGCGCCGGAGACGAGTCGCCTTCACTGCGCACTTCTGGACATGCATTTAAAAAGAAAAGTGTAAATTAGTGCACCAGGAAAGATATAGACTTTCTAATTTATCTACTCTGTCTAAGATACAGCCCAGACAAAGGAACGCTGCCATGGTAACAAAAAAAAAAACTAAGTAGTGTGCCAGAATAGTGCACTTCCTGTTTGTGAGGTAGTGCACATTTCAGGACTTAATAATACTGTACTCTTTCAATTTGCCTGTTTTTCTAAACAAGAAATACACTTTCTGTTTCTCTATACACCTCCCATTTCTCTCTACCTGTCTCCCTCTCATGTTTGTCCATCAATCAATATGTCTCGTCTTCTCTCGCTCTCCCTCAATCCAACTGTCTCTTAGTGTCTCCTACTTATCAGTTTACCTCTGTTTACCTGTCTTCCTCTTACAGTTGTCCATAAATCAATATCTCCCCTTCCACCCTTTATCTATCACTCCTTCCTCGGTTCATCTCTTCATCCTTGACTGTTCCTCTTTCTACCGGTCTGTCTCTTCCCAGATCTTTATCCCTCCATCCTTTTTCCCCTACTTCACCAACTCTCTCTCTCCTCGTTACTATGACTCTCTGCGCCTCTCACCTTGTCCTGTCTTTCTCTCCTCCTGTCTGTTTCTCTGCTGATCGTGTTTCTGCTGCGTGTGCCGCTCTTCGAGAGCTTGACCCTTCAGGAGAGGCTCCGCCCTGTCTGTACGCCTCAGCTCCGCCTCCACTTGCTGACGCCAGTGGACCAATCGCAGTTCACGTTGCGTTAGAAATCTGAGAAAAATAATGAAAGAGAAGGAGAGAAATGTTACAGAGAAAGACAAAGAGATACAGAGAGATAGAAAAAGAGAAAGAAATGGTTAATAAGTGCCAATTAGATATTCTAAGCAATCCCACACACACACATCAAAATCACACAATTCTCATCGGCGGCCTTTCACAGCACCAGAACGTGCACCTGCATTGCATCCTCATCTTTATCTTCATCATAAAGACATAATGGAACTCACGTTACCATGATTTCTCAATCTTACTAATGAATTAACAAATTAAATTAATAAGAAAATAAAAAAAAAAAAGGATGTGAACTACATAAATGTGAACTATTTGTTAGACCCCATTAAAATGTAATCTTCTAAACAACATTCACTTTCTTGATATGTGGAATTGTAAGGATTTTTTTTTTAAGCAAACGCTAAAGAATCCATATCGCGAAACGGCAGTGGCAGCGATTTAAAGTGTGCGCGAGTTTTACAATGCGCTACAAATGGTATTTCAGCACGCTACAAATTGTATTTCTGGTACAGAGTGAATAGCCACAGTGACACTGCATAAACTTTTTTATACCCCAGGCATTTTTGTGTGTTTTCAAGTTTAATAAAAAAAAAAAAATAAAAATAAAAAAAACACAAACTAAAGTGACACTTGTGGCCAACCACTTAGTAAGTTTGTGACGGAACTCAGATTTCAACTATGTTCTGCATGTAAAAAGGATTGCATTTAGTACACATGTGCACCGAACTGAAAGCCCCGTAACAAAACGAATAAGTGTACCGTTACACCCCTTGCTTACTACTATTGTTATTATGCCCTGTACACACAGCATGCTCCATGGCAGAGTGCTGTACTGTACCTGACCAACTGACTGTAGATAATGAGGAAGTGAGGGAGACACACACGCAGAGAAGCCCAGTGCAGGGCACTAAACACGGAGAAGAGACACGGCACAGGAGTGCGGCTGCTAAAAAGTACACAAGACAACAAAGGCAAAAAAATATGTATAGAAATAAAGCGGGAATGGATGAATGGAAGATGAGAGCGTGAGAGAGAAAGAACATGACTTCCTGTAATGAAAGAATCTCAGACAATAGAAATAAGGCTATATCGTGTGGCAAGATTCAGTGAAAATAAAGAATAGAGACCACATCACCAAACACAACAGTTCTGCCAGGACACTAGTACACAACACAGGACACAATCACACAATGGCATATGAATGAACACTAACAACTATATTACACAAATACACAATTTTCAAGTTAATAAAAAAAAATTACAATTATTTTTTTTAAATAGTTTCATACATTGATCAGAAAAAGTTCACTGCAGTCGAGTTGATTCTGAATCGAAGTCACAATTCCCAGGTAACAAAATAAGAACAGAAAGATACTCCTTCTACTGAGAGAATTGATTGAGAGACAGCGTGTGTGTGGGTGTACGTGTGTGTGTGTGAGTGCGAGAGAGAGAGAGAGAGAGAGAGAGAGAGAGAGAGTTACCTCTCATCAGTGTGATAGCTCATCTTCTTCAGTTTCTTCATTATGCTGCTGGTCTCACTTCCGGACACAGATAAAGGGGAGGGGCTACGAAACTCCACGCCTAACTCGGTGGGAGGGCCCATATCCTCACTCACACCTGACACGGGTGACTTCTAAAAGCCCAGAACAGTTATAAAGTAAGATTAATAGGCAGACTCCCAGATAAGCAAACTTTGTAGTGAACAGAATGTGATTTAAAACACACAGCTATTTCAATCACACCATTGTGTGTGTAAGAGCCAGATTGAAGCTAATACAGCAATTTGAATAGACCTCAGAAAGTAATGTACGGTGTGTAGTAGAGGTCAACCGCTAATGTATATAATCCATAAATTATACATAAATCTAATATAGCACTCACCATGCAGAGCGCCACCTCACGTGTTACAACAAACAGTATGTAACATCAGTGATTCGCCTCTAGAGGCCGCTCTCAAAAAAGACTGTGGACCGGAAGCCGGGAAAACTATTGGCCCCAGCAATCAACTATCGGAGCCGATTAATCAGTAAAATCAATTAATTGGTCTACCTCTAGTGTGTAGTAAAGTGTGTGGTTTAAAACCTGGTTTGTATCTTCAGCGTTCCTGAGTTTCTCCCTCAGTTTCAGTGTTGTGTGCTGGATCTTCGCGATCTCCTCTTGCTGTTTCAGTAAAAGTTTCCTCTCCCTCCGGGCTGCACGGTTTACCTCCTGCAGCCTTCTGATCTCTGCCTGCATTCAGACACACACACATACATAAATAAATATGCAACTTCCTGTTTCCTGTAACAGCAAAAGGGTTACTGCGCGTGTACTGATCACTATCACAGTGTTACAGGTGTAACCAAACATACTGGGATCCAGGTATAACCGGGCGTTACAGGTCTAACTAAGTGCACTGAGAGTGTAACAGGTTTTCTCCGTTTACCTGCTCCTGCTGTAGTTTGAGCAGCAGGCCTCTCTGTTTCTTGCGAATCGGAGGCATTTTATCGTCCTCTCCTTTGTCACGAAGGCGCCTGTGGAAAGACTGTGACACTCAGACAAGAAGAGAATCTTTACGTGACATTACAAAATATAACATGCGGTTGAGGAATTAGAGAAGTGCAGTGTCAGGGATCACTGCTGCACCCACACCAAGTTAGTGGATTTGGGTGGAGCTTCAGGAAAAAGGGTGAAGAATGTCCAAGTTATTAATGAGGGTGGAGCTTCAGAAAAATTACATTTGTGGGCAGCGCTTCAGGAATGTGGGTAGAGAGATACCCCTGCAGTGTATATCATGGGTATTGGGCGAACAGCAATATATAGTAATTGCAGATATATGGAGGGTAAAGTGCTCATTATTAATATTCATGATGCAATAGTAAATGTGCGAGGAGCTTCTTGCCTTTTTTGGAGCTCGAGCCAGTCAAGCTCAGCACGGGTTTTCTCCTTCAGTGCTCGGTGACGGAGACGCAACAGGGAGCTCTGGTGCTGAGAGCGGACTTCTTCTTCCTGCATGCACTGTTTCACCATCGCCATGGTGAACTCGCAGAAGCTGTACTGATCTGCTGAGAACACCGGGACACTGCCGTCCTTCTGGACATGAGACAGACATAAAGACAAAAATAAAGTTCAGAGATATTGCATGCATTATTGCAAGGGTCCCCAAACTACGGCCCACCCACCACATTTAAAACGGCCCTCCGAACAATGCCAGAGACAGATTTAGAAAATTTTAAATATATGTTTTACTCATATCTTATCAATAATTGATTGGCTTTGAGTCTCTAGTGCTTGCTAATTATTAACCCACCAATCATATGCATAAGTAAATGTTTTGATTTTAATTGCAATGAATTTGAAAAAAAGTCATGATAGTAATAATGCTCTCTTAAAAGGCTATGTATCTCTTAAAATGTAATGCTCGTGTGTGTGTGTGCATGGTACAAAACAAGATAATAAAACTAATCTAGCATTAAGAGGCATAATAAATACATTTAAAATCATAATAAAAATCTACACAATAATACTGGTAAACACGCCGGCTCATGGAATTCTCTGTTACAGACCGACCCGGCACTCCGTTAAAGAATGAAAAAATTATGTGGACCTTACAGAAAAAGGTTTGGGGGACCACTGCATTACTGTATATGTGATGTGCGTGGGTATGTGTGCGAGATTACCTTGGTAAACAATTTTTCAGGGTGTGGTTCTTCGTCCGACTGCCGTTTCCTGTCCACGGTTCCCCTCCAGTGAGACTCGGATGGAAGCACGGAGCGGAACGACTTCTCCAACTCGTCTTCTGTCATAGACTCGTCAAACTTCAGAGAGTAATTGATTGATACACTCTCTGCTATTTGGACGGAAGAGTGAGAGATGAAATAGTGATCCTGGAGCCTAAGAACAACAGTCTTAATCTCACACTAATGCCATGTAAGGCATGACCTTGGACCTCTCACCTTTGTCGGTATGGAGGGAGTCGTCAGCAGCGGTGTTTACGTCCTCTTCCACTGAGCTGCTCCTGTCCACACTGCCTATGTTGTCCTGTCTCACGCTGGCAAGAAACAGACAGGTTGTGTTTTAAACTCAGCCATTTTTGACCAATCAGTGATTAGTAATAGAACAAGTTCCACCCACAGTACTTCCTGCTTCTAATAAAGCTGACCCACTTGGAAAACCCAATCGTCATGGTATCATGGTGTTATTCAAATGTTAACCCTATGTATAGGTATAAAAAGGTAACCCTATGTAAAGCAGGGAAGTGCAAAGAGCCAATCATGTTCATGGTTTCTGCAGCTTTCACAAACTTCAATTTAAGACTTTTTAAGACCATTAAGAATGAAATGAAGTCCTATACCACATCATCAAAAACACACACAGCAGCTGGCCTTAACTAAGCCCTAAATTAATTTATGTCTGTGGTACAATCCAAGAGAGATTTGTGCCAATAACAGAAAGCTGATCGGCTGCTGCATGTTGGTCTCATTTGTAGCGCATACAGCGAATTATATTTGGACCAGCGAAAGAACGAACTACAGCACCACAAAAACAAACAAACAAAAACATTCTGAAGTGCTGCACAAGCATTTCGATAAGCATTAAAGGTAGTGCTACATGGTAATTGAAAAATTAAGAGCTGTTGAAAATTACATAAAAGACCTAGAACAGTGAATTGAAGTGAAAATTTAGTTGTTTTTTAATTTTAGACTTTTTTCCTTTCTTTAGACCTCGTGGAAACCCCGATGTTGCAGTCAGGAAGATCCAGAAGCTCATGGACAGAAAATGGACAAATAAAAAATGTAATTTGAGGTGTCCATTGTGCATGTGTTACCCAGCAGTGTGTATCCTAAAGGGCTCAGACTCAGTCAGGCTGCTCTGTGGAGTGTCTGCTGATGGTGTTTTTGCTGCTGAGACTTCACTCCTGCTACTGACACTGAAACACACCACACACAAGACATACTGTTTATAGTAGATGTACTTATCTAATATGAATGAATGCTGTGATGTCACGGGTATGATGTCACTCATGCATAAACCAGTGAAGAAAGCTGTTTTTTGGTTACCTGTCCATTTGTGGTTGTGTCTGCCTTACAGGTGTGACCGAGGGAACACCGGCAATCTGAGAACGAGTCAATTCGGTCATCTATTAAACATGCAGGCACACGCAGGCACACATACACACACACACACACACACCGTAAATTTTAAAGAAAAACAGTATCACAATTCTGAAGAATGATTAGATAGTTAATGTAATTTAGAACATTGTTGTTGTGTTGTAATAAACTCCACTGTATTATGGTATAGTGGTTTGTGATATATGGCACTGTATTCTGATTTACTATGTTGCATTGTGATATGTTGTGCTGTATTGTGATATACTGCAATATCTTGTGCTGTTTTTGTGTTGTGCAATAATATTATATCGTGAAATATTGTATTATGATGTGATATATACATCAACCAGGCATAACATTATGACCACCTGCCTAATATTGTGTTGGTCCCCCATTTTGCTGCTAAAACAGTCTTGACCCGTCAAGCAATAACAGCATTAACAGCATGAACAGCAATATAAGCTACAGGAGCTCGTCTGTTGGATCGGATCACACCAGCCTTTGCTCCCCACGTGCATGACAATGTTGCTGGTTCACCACTGTTCCTTCCCTGTACCATTTTGGATAAATATTGACCACTGCAGACTGGGAACATCCCACCAGAGCTGCAGTTTTGGAGATGCTCTGACCCAGTCGTCAAGCCGTCACAATTTCACTCAAATCCTTACGGCCCTCGGCCCTTTTTACTGCTACTAACACGTCAACTTTGAGGAATACATTTTCACTTGCTGCCTAATATATCCCACCCACTAACAGGTACCATGATGAAGAGTTAATCAGTGTTATTCACTTCACCGTTCATAATGTTATGACTGATAGGTGTGTTGTAATGTATTATGAAGCACTGCGATATATTGTACGACCTCTCTGAGGTGTTGTGCCGTCTCTGTGTGTTGGTGGATCATCTTGTTGCTGCTCTCTTGTAGCTCCATGAGAGCCTTCTGATGGGACTGAACCAGATTTACACACAGCTCCGCATGGGTCTGGATTACACACAACACACACAAGTTCCATAACCCAAAGATTTAGATCTATATATAGATATAATAAATTGTAAAAAAAAAAAAAAAAAAAAAAAAAAAAAAAAAAAAAAAAAAAAAAAATTGTATAGATTATTTATAATTGATAACAGTGAACATAAATAATGTATAAAACAAGCAAACAAAAATAACATTGAAGTTAACAAAATATTGAAAGTTATACATCAGTATGAGTGTGTGTGTGTGTGTGTGTGTGTACCTGTGCTGCTCTCTCTCTGCTCTCCTGGACATGTCTCTGAGTCTCCAGTGCTTCCTGTTCTGCTTTCAGCTTCAGCAGCTGCAGCTCTCGTTCCTGCCTCTGCTGCTGAGCCTGTACGGGTCAAAGGTCAAGTGTCATAGACCAGCCTCTTTTAAACACACACACACAGCAGGGATTCAAAACCCAAATCAGACCTTGATGATCTGTGCGAGTGAGACGCTCTCCTGCTGAGCAAGCGAGACGGCTCTGACTCGCTCCACGTCGCTCAGCTGTCTTACGGATTCCTCGACCGCATCCAGGAAGTTCAGCTCTGCGTTTAGACGCTGCTGCAGTACTGCAGGGGCAAAAAGTAAATCTGAAACACACAAATTTTCATGAATAAGTTTATACTCTATACTGCAATAAAATGAACAAACTAGCATAAACTCTCTGTACCTGTGGTGCTGTGGGTGGGCCCAGGGGCAGGCCCTGTGTTTGAGGTTGGACCAGGGGCCATTCCAGTTCTTGGGGTGGAGTCTCTGGCAGACAAAGGACTGGATAAGGTAGAGCAGGAGATTCTGGGAGAGTCAGAAGGGCTTCTAGGAAACAGTTGGATCTCTGACACCATGCTGCTTAAACATAGAGAAACACACACACAAATTAAACATAACTTTACCACGAAACTCTCCACCAGCTTCACCCCTTCCAATCTGAACAAATTTTATAGTAAACACACACAATTTTAAAAGCCCATTCTGACCTGTGGGTGGAGTGTACCGAGGTACCCCCTGGTGTGCCGTTATCGTCTGCACACTTGTGAGAGCTTTGAGGCGAGTTGCTCTTTCTGCCATTGCTACTCTGATGCTCTGAGGTGAACGACGCCGCACTTCTCTGTCCGTCCACTAGGGTGCGCTCCAAACTCTTCTCTGACGCTAAAAGACAGCGAAAGAAAAAAGCATGAAACACGGAAACAGACAGACTTACAGTGTGAGTGTACGCGTGTGTGTGTGTGTGTGTGTGTGTGTGTGTGTGTGTGAGAGAGAGAGTATGTGTGTGTAGATGTGTCTAACCTCTCTTGCTGTGGGTGGAAGAAGGTGAAGACAAAGGGGTGGAAGTGGAAGAGTGAGGAAATCTCTCTCTCTCCCTCTTCTCGTCCACCGCCGCAGAGCTCTGGCCGTTACTGCACAAATAAGATGAGTATAAATGAAGATGTGTACCAAATCATCACTTTATAGGCCAGTCTTTGGATGTGTCCCAAACTACACACACTAACAAACTAAACCCCACCCACCTCATGCCATTAGGTGTTCTCTTTAATGCTGAATGGCTGCTGCTGCGGGAGGAAACAAAGTCGTCTTCGTAGACTACGCCGTTACCCACACTGTGAGCGGATGGAGAGGAATGAAGAGGAGGAGATCTTTCTACATCTGTCTCCGTCACTACACACAAACACAGGTAAGATCAGGAAGAGTGGCTACCTGAGCTGAGTGATGTGTAGGGTTGCAAAATTCCATTAATTTTTTAGGTCAGAAACTTTCCTTGGAAATTAATGAGAATTAATGGGAATAAACTGGGAATTTATACAAATTCCAAGTTAGCCAATAACAAGGAACTTAAATGTAGTTGAAAAAAAGAAATATCTTGGTTAAAACAACCGGATTTAATGCAATTTCAGTTGAATTTCTACCCTGCACATTCATCAATCACATGCACACAGCACATTTACTGCAGGGTTACTGAGGCCACACAATACACATCATTTCTTAAATCCTGCACACAAAATAACGTCAACAAATGTCCATCTTGGCAAGTATTCACTTAAGTTACATAAATGTTACATAACTTCCTTGTGCTGTGTATAAGCTTTTGTGTAAGAAAATTATACTAACAATTATTAAAAATAATCTGTATTATAAAAAAACTTTCATCTTATGAACAAACAAAATTATCCATATATACGATACAGTACTATCAATTTTTACCAAATTTCTAATTAATTCCCATAAATCCCTGTAAATTTCCATAAAGTTTTCAACTTGGAATATTTCCAAAATTCCAAAAAGTTTGCATGGAAAGTTTACGGAAATTGTCTGCCCTATTGCAACCCTAATGATGTAATTTATATAAATGTAAATATGTAAATTACTTTACCGCTGCTGTATTTGTTGATGTTTTTAGCAAATATGTTGATGACGCTGTGAGGGCTGCCCTTATTTAACTCCTCCCATGGCGGATGTGAAGTCACCACAGGCCTATATGGGGTGTTAAGCTCCGCCTCTTTGCGGAATGACGTGATGCGGTCATGGGCATGGAGTTCGTCATGGTAATCGGCGGGATCGGAAAAACTAGCGTCACTCAGCATGCCCTCACTGATGGAGCCTCCGCTTGTGTCGTGCTTCTCTTCCTGCACGGTGAGTGAAAGCCTGCGATCGGCAGGGAGCGAGCGTGGCTGAACTTTCTCAGCCCAGCCCTCACGACCGATGAAGCTATAGAGGTTTCCAATGCCGGGAAGATCGCTCATGTCGTGGTGGCTCCTCGAGCATGAATCGGGTCTCTCTCTCTCTGGTGGGCTCGGCGGTTTGGCCTGATAAGCGCAGCTGATCAGATCGTCGTTGTCACTGTAGGTGACGAGCTTCCGTGCTTCCGTTTCGATTCGGTTGGACAGAGAAGCGGCGCATGCCTTCAGGGCCTCCACGCGGTTCATCCTGCTTGCGGTGTGTGTATCCGCAGGGACTGTCCTTGCCTGGTGTGTGTCTACAGTTTGTGTATCTCGCAGGTGTAGAGTAGGGTTTACACACACTGGCTCCAGACTAAGCAGATGGGAAAAGAATTGACCAGGAGGGGGCACAGCCAAATCAGACCTACACACACACACACACACACACACACACACACACACACACACAGTTATTACAGCTTTCTTACTCATGTTTGTAACAGCATTACTATGTTTTTGCTCTGGATACGGGCATCTGCCAAAATGCCATAAATGTAAAGGTAAATGTGTGTGTGTGTTACCTGCATAATGGGGACGGTGTGTGTTCTGAGAGCTCACTGGTGGAAGGACTGAGCGGTTCCAGTCTCTTGTTCTCCTTGTCTGATTCTCCAGACGGCTGATACACGGGCCGTGTCTACAACACAACCCCAACATATAAAACTTATATACACACACTTTATGTAATACACATCACCAACTAACACTGTGTATGTGAGTGTATACCCTTTGGAGTGTGTGTTCCAGGAGCATCTTAGTGTAGGTCTCTTGCAAACATGGGTTTATGAGATTAGGGGGTGGGGCTTGTGGCTTCGAACCCTCTCGCTGTTTCTTGTACAGCTCCTGCAGTCTCTGACTCCGCCTCTCTTGCTCCTCCCTCTGACTTCGCCTCTCTTCCGCCTGCTTCCTCTTTCTCTCCTCCTGCTGTTTTGCGATGTAGCACCGCACTGCTTCTGCGTCATAATGGCGTTTCCGTGGCAGCGCCCTGTCCTCGCTCTCTGGGCGTGGCTTTGAGGGGCTTTGTCCAGCCCTCTTTCTTCTGGCTCGTCCCACGTCGTGCAACCCTGCGCCGTCTTCCAGATGCAGATCGTCCAAGATGCCGCGAATGTCTGCAGGGAGCAGGTCAAAGCTGGAGGAAACAGTGATGGCACCCCCTAGTGGCCTGGACATCTGAGTAACTGCTGTTCCTCGCTCTCTGTTGCCCTCTGGTGACCTTGAGGATTGATTTGGGAGTTGTTCTTTGCCCCTAGCACCTCCTGCCGCTCTGGAGGGCTGAGTGAGAGCAGGTCTTTCTGTGCTGTTTGGTCTCTTTTGGCGGCTCAACTCCGGCCGAGGAACAGAAGCAGAGCGAGGTGTGGGACCTACAAGAAAGGGGGAAAAAAAGCAAGAGCGAGAGAAAGATAAAAAATTTTTTCTGGAATAATCCTTTTTCTGGCTCATCTAACTTTTAATCTAATTTAACGCTAGTCCAGCTCGTCTTATTCACACCTGTTCTGTACTGACCTGCCCGTCTCTCTCTCTCTTCTGACTGTGCACGAGGTCCCCGTGGCAAAGGCCCCAGCATCATCTTCACCAGTTTCTGGCCATCTCGCCATGACGACGTGCTGATAGCTACAGAGATGGAAGAGGGTGGAGATACTGATGAGATCTTTGTTTTAACACATTTATTATTTCCTGGACAGCACATGGACATTTCCTTATTTATTTATTCATACACCTAATCCCCTGAATAAGTATTCTTAAGTCATCACATCTGCCATTCCATCCTGAAACATGAGTCTCACAATTTACTAGCTATCTTGCTCAAATAGAATTGTTTTCGACTAGCATAAGCACTGTTCTAACGTGTATAACGTCAGGTTACCTTTTGCCTAATATCTGTTTATCACTTGTCTTTCTACTAGTGTAATGGTGGTTAAATCCTAGAACTTATAACATTTTTTTTGTTATAGCTAATTTTCCCAAAAGCTACTTTTCCTATTTAAATTTATGCTAATACAATTCATAATTTATTGATAGTCTATCCAAGGGTTAGATTTACATAAGTGAATAATTCCAGTATGGATGATGAGAATAATAATGATGTTGTTCATGCTAATTAACTGCTAATCATGCCGGAGTATCCTCATTGCTGGTGACAATCATAGTTTGACCTTAAATCAGTTTAATCCTACTATAATTCTTTATCAGACCTGGTTTAGATTCAGGAACAGACGCAGACCGGTGAATTTTCCTCACAGGTTTGACCGGTTTCCTTTCCTGCTGCTGCTTCTCTTTCGCCGCGGTTTTGTATTTTGCTCGCTCTGAGGGGGTAAATTATATATTAAAAATACTACCACAAAAGTCATAAAGGTTTAAAGCTTGTGATTAGTACATGCATTTCTGCCAATATACTGTATGTCAATAAAAAAAAAATTATATAAAAAAAACGTGTGCGCACGCGTATATATACCTGTGAGATTGTCTGTATGATCTTTAGAAATCTCAAGGCTCAAGTGAAGATTTCCCCACGCTCTGGGATCTGTAGAGCGGCTCTTCACCTCGCCGTTGTTAAACCCTGCACAAAAAAAAAAAAAAAAAAAAAAAAAAAAAAAAAAAAAAAAAAAAAAACACATCACATCACATATTATTCAAAGGTTTATATAATAATTTTAATTAAATATATCTTCAATGTAACACATAGACATATAAAAATATTTAAAAATAAAATCAAACT
Source organism: Silurus glanis (assembly GCA_014706435.1). Classification (NCBI taxonomy): domain Eukaryota; kingdom Metazoa; phylum Chordata; class Actinopteri; order Siluriformes; family Siluridae; genus Silurus; species Silurus glanis. Next base: position 2,269,929 of record JAAIIK010000028.1, on the reverse strand, counting down.
GACCCTACATGTTTTTTTTTTGGTATCTGTAAAAAGTATCTGCAGTTCCCGTTCTGAACACTAGATGTAGATATATTTTGAATCACCAATGATCAGCATAGCTATTAAATCTTTCTTTTTTATTTCACATTAACTTCTGTTCATCTCCCTCCTCTCTGTATTTGATAGTAATCCCAGAATTGTTGCTATAGCAAATGGGATGTTTTTGGCCTATCCAGAAGTGAAAAAAGATTAACATTATAAAGCGTATATGTCTAAGGTGCACCATTGAGTCGTTACTATTACAATCGTTAGCAAAACTAAAGGAAAAAGACATTTTACTCCTGCACGTGTGTACCTTTATAATTCGGTGCAGGTGGGGCGGCTGCCACTTTGCGCACTTTAGCAACATGCTGGTGGGTGGAGCTCCCCTGCCCCGCCCCCAATGCTCTTTCACCCTGATGGCCTGCTGCCTCCTCCAGCTGCTCCCTCTGCCTCCTGATCCTCTCCTTCAACTTCTCCAGCTTCTCATCCGTCTGACGCTGACGTAGCTTTTCCAGCCGTGCTGACCCAGGACTGAGCTCTGAACCCCCAGGTGTAACCTCTGACCTCTGCAGAGCCGGAGGGTCATTGAGGACACGTACGGTGGTGGCATCCAGTGCAGAGGAGCGAGTGCTGTCCGCATCAGCTGAATGGAGAGGACGACAGTCTCGCTCATACACCAGTCGACTCAAGGATGCATCAGGGGGCAGGGAGGGAGGTCTGGAGAGCACACACACACCCACACTTATAAAAGGTCTCACATTTGCACAATAAAATGAAGTCGAAGGTGTGAGGTGTACCTGTGTGATGTGTGTGTGTTGTCCTGCGTGCTAGCCCTGAGCGGGCTCCGAGAGCTCTTCTCTGGGCTGCGTCGACTCTGTGGGTGGGGCTTAACCGCCACATCATCGCCCTCTGAGCTCCGCCTACCTTTATAAAAGATTTAACACATTAACATTTACGGTAAACACCTATAAAGAGCGAGCCACATCTACTGCAACCAGAGCAAAACTCCCTGCCCAAAAAGAGCTCGTTAGAAATACAAACCAAAAATGATTAAGCAAACAGCCACATAAGCAGCTGCTCACCAGGATAAATGACTAAGATCTATATTCTGAATGTAGGCCGTGTTAAGTCAGGCTTGTGTGTGATACCTCTGCGTTTGTGTCTGTGTGTCTTCTCCATGTTCAGTGAGGTGATGACGACTCCTGAACCGACCGCCGCCTCCAAATGATTCTCAATGTGACGCAGCTGAAACACAGACAAAAATACCTCAATTAAACACGAAAAGCACACACACACACACACACACACAAGCACACACCAGTGTATTTAAAAAACACTTACAGCTGCTTTGCTCTGGTTCAGATTCCTCCATGCAGAAGACAGCTCTGTAAACACAAACATAAATGGGTAGTCAGAGTTGTAAGTGTGTGTGTTGCTGTGTGAGTCACTATTACTACACTGTTTTGTGTGCTTTTATTGCTCTTTCACCACAAAAATTTATTAACAAGCAGTTTTTATTATTACCTACAGAGCAGCACATCTCACTTTTCTCCACTTGGTTACATTCAATGGCTATAATGAAAGTGACTGTTGCATCACTGTTATAGCATCTTTATTCTCGCTCTTTAACAAAAAAAGCATAAAAATCAAGCACAAGATGTTGCCTTTTGGCAAATCACAACCCAGAATCTCACACACACACACACACACACACACACACACACACACACACACACAC
>JAAIIK010000028.1:2191620-2202536 GCA_014706435.1 Silurus glanis | reverse complement strand
AGAGAGAGAGAGAGAGAGAGAGAGAGAGAGAGAGAGAGAGAGAGAGATGGACACAGACAGAGAGACAGACAGACAAAAAAGAGACAAAAGAGACAGAGAGAGACAGATAGACACTCAGACAATGAAAGAAACAAAAGACAAAGAGGAAGAGGGAGAGAAAGATGGACAGATAGACACAGAGAGGGAGAGCGAAAGAGAGAGAGAACAGACAGACAGAAAGACAGGCAGACAGACTTAAAGACAGACAAAGAAAGCGATAAACAGACAAAGAGATTGAAAGAGACAAAGACAGACAGAGACACAGACAATATAAGTATCACAAGGCAGAGAGAGAAACACCGAGAGAAAGACAGATCTCTACAATATGTCCAGAATTTCACAATATTTTTTTTACAGTTTTTGACCCCTTTTTCATTTTTAAAGAATTGTGAACTTTCTATCTAAACAGGAAAGTGAAATGAAATAAAGCAGGGAATGAATTTCCTGGCGTAGTTTTTAGTGAAATTGGTGAAAGTAAAATAATGAGGTGTTAAGCTGTTAAAAAACTAACAAACATTGAATTTGAATCACCAAGTGGCTGGGTGTAATATTTTCAGGGGGCGGGGCTAAACACTGTACGGCAATAAAATCCTGACGTTCCTAGTTATGATTGCTTTTTGGCTGATTATCATTTTATTTGTACAGGTTTGTTAGAAAATGTTAGAAATAATGGGTTATGGGTTAGCTAACTAACTATCACTGTTAACACACATGTTTTTATTTCATGTTATAATGAACACATTGAGAGTTAGGGGCGTGGCTGATACTCCAGGAATAAATGCTGACTAATTCATTCATTTCAGTTTTGTTTTTTTGATTCCTCCTGTTGTTTAGATTTTTTGGGATTGTGGGCGGCACCTTGTTCTCCCTACTTAGGTGCTAATTTGAAAAAAAAAAAAAAGAGAAATGCATCTCCAGATGATGATGTTGTTGTGTAACATGTTGACTCTGGTTTAAAGCGATAATCAGGAAAGGTGATTGTGTTTTCCTTCAGGTCCTATAGAAAGCTGGAGAAAATTATTTGGCTATTCGGTTGTCTAAGCCTTACTGTAGCACTTCCTCTCTCCGAATGTCGGGTTTTTTCTAGCACACAATCATATGCTGCAGGATGGCTTGTGCATGTGTGTGTGTGTGTGTGTGTGTGTGTGTGTGTGAGAGAGACACGAGAATATGTCCACAGTTTGCATTAGCTTCAGAGATCTACTGAGCAAGAGCTGGATGGGTTTCTCAGGGTTGCGCTCCAGACAACCTGTTTCCATGGTAGCGCATCATTGTGCATTTCTGCCTCCTGACAACACAGATGGCAAATAAAGCCGAGCCAAGGAACAAAGAAACGGCAGAAATGATCCGGTGGCTCAGCCTCCACTCAGCACCGATAAACCTGAGCCAAAAAACTGCCTTTCCAAAATGACAACAAAAAAAGTGACAATTTAAAACATATGCCTCTGAGATTATGCCGTTCTTCTTTATTGAAATTTAAATAAATAAAATCTGATGCTATTACTGAGAGAGAGGAAGTAATTCCTGAATGTTCGCTTTGATGTTCTTACTCAATACAAATGTGTTTTTGTTTATAATAAACATAATAATAATAATAATTATAATGATAATAATAATAATAATAATAATTTTATTTAGTATAAACTTATTATTATTATTATTATTATTATAAATATGTTTAAAATATTATAATAAATACAGTAATAGCAATACTACTACTACTAACACCATTAGTGTAACTATATTGTTATTATTGTTATTTTTATTATTATTATTATTATTATGTTATATAAATATGTTAAAAATATTAAAATAACTACAATTATAACAATACTACTACTACTACTAATATTAATAATAATAATGTTAAACCGCTAAATATGTAAATCTGAAATATACTATAAATTATAGCATAACAAAGAAAGTAATAATTATTTTTATGATTCCATATTATTTAAATAAGAATATTTATTCTTATTTATTAATATTATTAATATTACGTTTATGAATATATGAATATATACTATTTGAATCCAAAATATAAAAATTAATATATTTATATTTGACAAAAAAAGGGTGTAAAATAATAAAATCAAAGTATTATCATTAAACCACTACAATGTAAATGTAAAGTAAATTGATTATTAAAATCATGCTTAGTGAAATCAGGCAAATAATATGTTTTAAGTACTAAAGATGTGGACTGTGGAGAAGGTTAGACAATCTTACAACACAATATAGAACACAGCTTATAATATCTGTGTGTATTATTTCAGTTCTCCACAAATATACACTATATATACAAAAGTTTCTGGACACCTGACCATTTATATGAGCGTTTTGAACATATTCCACATTCGGTCCCCATTTGTTGTTAAAATAACCTCCACTCTTCTTTGAAAATGTTCTATTAGATTTTAGTGTGTGCTTGTGGAGATTTGTGTGAGATTCATTCAGCTACAATGGTGTTAGTAAATTCAGGTACTGTTGTAGGTGAGGTGAGGAGGACTGAGGTGCAGTCAGCTTTTACATTCATCAAAAAGGTCTTCTGTAGGGTTGATGTCAGAGCTCTATAGCAGGAGAGCTTCCATTCCAAACTATGTAAAGCATATCTTCATAAAGTTTGCTTTGTGCACATTATCATGCTGGAACACGTTTATGTCTCCTAGTTTAAGTAAAGTAAAATCTAATCTAACTGCACCCAAAGACATCCTATACTACTTCTTCTTTTGGCTGCTTCCGTTAGGTTTCGTCACAGCAGATCATCTGTCTCCATACTACTCTGTTTTCTACATCTGCCTCTACCTGCATCTACCTGCATATGCATCTACAACTACCTGCATGTCTACCCTCACCACATCCATAAACCGTCTCCTTGGTCTTCCTCTTTCCTCCTTCCTGGTGGTTTCATCCTCGGCATTCTTCTATCGATATACCCCATGTCCCTCCTCTGTGCATGTCCAAACCATCTCAATCAGGCCTCTCTCACATTGTCTCTAAAATGCCCTACATGCGCTGTCCCTCTAATAAACTCATTTCTAATTCTGTCCATCCTCGTCACTCCCAATGAAAATCTTCAGCTAGCTCCACCTCCTGTCTTTTAGTCAATGCCACTGTCACCACAATCACCACAGTCCTATAAACTTTCCCTTTCACTCTCGCAGATACTCCCTCTATCACAAATCACTCCTGCTATCACACTTCTCCACCCACTCCACCCTGCCTGCACTCTTTTCTTCACTTCTCTAACACACTCTCCATTACTTTGCACAGTTGACCCTAGGTACTTAAACTCCTCCACCTTCACCACCTCTTCTCCCTGCAACCACACCACTCCACTGCCCTCCCTCTCATTCATACACATGTACTCTGTCTTACTCCTACTGACTTTCATTCCCCTTCTCTCCAGCACATACCTCCACCTCTCCAGGCTCTTCTCAGCCTGCTCCCTACTCTCACCACAAATAACAATATTATTAGCAAACATCATAGTCTATAGAGACCCCTGTCTGACCTTGTCCGTCAACCTGTTCATCACCACTGCAAACAGAAAAGGGCTCAGAGCCGATCCTTGATGCAGTCCAACCTCCACCTTGAACCAGTCTGTTGTTCCTACTGCACACTTCACTGCTGTCACACTGTCCTTATACATGTCCTGCACCACCCTCACATACTTCTCTGACACACCTGACTTCCTCATACAATACCACAACTCCTCTCTTGGCACCCTGTCGCACACTTTCTCTTTCTGACCTTCTCTAACCTTCTCCATCAGCATCCTTAAAGCAAAATTAAAACAAAGACATCCTATACAATTGTGTATAATTTTGGTTATGAAATTTGGAAATATTTTGCTGTTTATTCAAAAATGTATTTCCACAAGCCAGTGGCTCTTCTATACATTTCATTTTCCTGTGTTTGAAACAGTCATACTCAATCTCCAGCTGTGTTATTATCACCACTGGTGCATTTAATGACAATTCAGAAAGACAGGATGTATCGTTAAGGTGGTAAAATGGCTTTTCAGTCGCTGCTGTTTTTTTCCCCACCGTATTCTTCAGACAAATAGCTGAATCTATCATACGTTGTAGTTAAATTGACCTCAAGTGACATGGTGGACGCTTTAATGTCCAGTAGCTGTTTCTGGGAGCTGTCTTTGTGGTCTGAAATGCTGTATCTGGTGGATTTTGTTATAGACCATAGCTCGTCTTCATATTCGCAGGTTAGATTGTGTGAGGTGATCTGATTTGGGTATGTTGATTGTTTGTGTAGGTTTAGGTTATCAGGTCAAATCAAGGCAGTTTGCTGCCATTTTGTATTTTATTGTGTGATCATGGCTTGAATTGGATTGGACTGGGTTTGTCTGGGTTTGAGTTAGATTAGATAGATTTGGGTTGGGTTATTCTGGGTTGGATTAATATACATTTCCATTGCACTGACCAGGACATTTTGGGTTGTTCATCAGATTAACGGGATTGTGCCGAGTTATCCTGGACCTGATTGTTTTGGATAGAATAGTATCAGGCTGGACTGAGCTGTGTTGATGTAGCTTGCGCCAATTTTGGCCAATATGTGTTTTTCCAGATTGTGATGGGTTGTATGAAGCCTTTTTGGTTAGGATCAGGCTGTGTTAGGTCAGATAAGGCCATGTCAGGATAGAGGAGGGATTGCTAAATCAGGTTGGCTGGGTTAGGTTTAAATAAACTGAATATAATGGAAGGTCATTGATTTGGATCAAGTTGTATTAAAGTTGTTCATGTTTGGTTAGAATTGGCTATACTAGTGCTATTTTGTGTTTTCCTGTATAATGTCAGATTGTGTTAAGCCATATTTGTGTTTATTAAGCAGTGATAGATTGAATTAGACTGGGATTGTTTCAGTGGTGGGCGGTGCATTTGGTACCTGGGCCTTCAGTAAGGACTTACCGACTTAATCCACCTCTTAATGCAACCACTATCACGTCGCAATTATAGGAACCATCAATACTATACAAATACGCAATATAACAACGCGTGGTATTACAGAGAAAGAGTCTTTTAATATATGGAGGGTGAATACCATTTTACTAAAGGAAGAAACCCAGTTAAGACAACTCCAAACCTCTACACTACAACCACAACTGTACACCTACATCATCTGGAGCAGTTCAGAATCAATATTTGTCGAATAACATGACAAATACATAAAAATGTAAATAAAATACAACGTACTCACCAGAGATGCAGACTCATAATTTGCACCACTCCTCAGAGGCTGTAATCCAGTGGTACCGCTCGTATTCACTGGTCTGGAAGTGGTGAGCCTTTGATGGGCTGAGACAAACTAGCTAGCTTTTCTTGAAAATGTATTTTTAAGTATGTCTGAGACCAAATCAATTTTTCTTCCTCCATAGGCATAAAAAGTCTAACTCTGATGTAGTAATGTGTGCAGAGCTACAGACATGTTTTACCAGTCTAACTTGGCTGTAACAGTTTCCCTCTGACCAACCAATCAGAGGATGGAAAAATGCTGACGCTATTCTAGGCCAGCTAGCTGCCCTGTGAGGCGAATATTAAATCTGATTGGTTAAAGAAACAGACCCGTTGCTAATATTCTTTATGGCCAAAGAGCCAGCAGTATTAGCTTTGCAGGCCCTGAGCAGATTAGATTGACATGGCAGAACATAGAGGCTGAAATCTGATTGGACAAAAAATCGAACATCTCCATACATATAATGGAAGCAGTGCAGCCAAGAGAAACGCTAGGAAATAAAGAGAATAAACTATTGGGAATAAATTAATAAAATTTCATAGAACAAATATTAGAATTTAGGTTGTAAATGTAGGTCAGTGCTTCTGATTGTGTTTAGTCCAGCAGAGAAGACTTTGCTGGCACTGACTAGTCTAAGTTGAGTCTGATTAAATAGATTGGCCTGTGTTTACTCTGATTAAATTAATTGGTCTGCATTTGGTCTGAATATATAGATTGGTTTGTGTTTGGTATGATTAATTAGATTGGTCTATGTTAAGTCTGATTGAATAGATTGGTCTATGTTGGGTGTGATGGGGTCTAATTAAATGAACTGGATTAGTCTGTGTTGGACCTAATTAAATTGATTCATCTATGTTTGAACTGATTAAATGGATTGGCCTGTGTTTGGTCTGATTAAATAGATTGGTCTGTTATTGGTTTGGCTTAATAGATTAGTCTATGTTTGGTCTAATTCAATACATTGGTCTGTGGTGGACCTGATTAAATGGATTAGTCTGTGTTGTGTCTGATAAAATGGATTAGTCTGTGCTGGGTCTGATTAAATGCATTGGTCTGTGCTGGGCCTAATTAAATGCATTGGTCTGTGGTGGACCTGATTCAATACATTGGTCTGTGGTGGACCTGATTAAATGGATTAGTCTGTGTTGGGTCTGATTAAATTGATTGGGCTATGTTTGAATAGACTATTCTGATGCTATTCTGTTTGCTTGAATAATTTCAGAATGTGTTGATCCATATATATATATATATATATATCTTCTATATATATAAAGCTCAAATACCACTGACTGACTCACTCACTCATCACGAAATCTCAAAAACCACTGAACGGATTGCAATGAAATTTGGAACATACCTTCCTCTTGGGTCTTAGGTGCTCACTAAGAAAGGGTTTTGAAAAATTCGCCCTGGATCGTGGCTAACTCGCGAAAAACGCGATTTCTCACGCATTGTAAACTCTTCGAAATAACAGTACGGATCCTAATGAAACTTAGTACATTGTTTCTTATTATATGTTAGATGCACGATAAAAATTCTTATCAAAGTAGTTTGCCCTGTATCGGTACTACAAAGGGGTAGTACGTTATTTGTTGACGTTACGTTCTGATCTCTGATCATCCAGTCCTGCTCAGTGCTTACTGCTTATTGCCATATTGCTTAGCGTTCTGCCTTCCGTAGCGAAGCACGGGTACTTTCAGCTAGTATATATATATAGTGATAGATTGAATCGGACTGGGATTGTTTAGACTGGGTCATTTTGTTGTTTAGTCTGAATAAATTGAATGGTCTGTGTTAAGTCTGATCAATAGATTGGTCTCTGTTGGATGTAATTTAATTTGATTAAATGGATTGGTCTATGTTTGGTCATATTGAATAGATTGGTCTGTGTTGGGTCTGATGAAATGGACTCGTCTGTGTTTGGTCTGATTAAATGAACTGGTCTGTGACTGGTCTAATTAAACGGACTGGTCTGTGTTTTAGACTGATTAAATAGACTGGTCTGTGTAGAGTAGTATCTTGGTACAGATTTGATTGTGTTGAATTGGATTGGGCTGTGTTTATTTGTTTCAGGCTTTTTCTTGCCATTTCAAACTACCGGATGGTTTTGATTGGTATACAGATTGAGTTGGACCATGTGTAATTAGATTAAGGAGTGTTGAATAGATAGGGCTGAGTAGAGTCTGATAAAAACTACATTTAGACGGATTTGGTCGGTTTGATTGCCCTGGTGTTGTTTAGAGGTCAAACGTTGAGTTTTTCTCTGCTTTAGTCGGCTTTAGTTTTTTTCCATGCTGTTGGCTCTGGTCAGACCGCGTCAGCTGTTTTTCGGCCGTTTCTGTATATCAAACCAGCAGCGAAAAAAAAAACCAGAACACGCTTGTTATCACTGTTGCTCTTGTCTTTGTAACTTAGCAGACACGATTGAAAAAATCTACACAAATCTGTTAGTAATAATCGCGGCAAGTGTAAAACACTGCTTGCTTTATATTTTCACAGTTATACAGTGGCGGGCAGTCAGGTCCAGAAAAGCCTTCTCTGCTGCCTAAACACTATCAGAAGCACTGACCTACATTTACAACCTAAATTATAATATTTGTTTCATGAAATTATATTAATTTATTCCCAACAGTTTATTCTCTTCATTTCGTAGTGTTTCTCTTGGCTGCACTGCTTCCAGTACGTGTATGTGGATGTTAGATTTTTTTGTCCAATCAGATTTCAGCCTCTATGTGCTGCCATGTCAATCTAATCTGCCCAGGGCCTGCAAAGTCAGTACTGCTGCCTTTTTTTTTTTTTTTTTTTTTTTTTTTTTACCGTAGTGTACTTAAGATTTATCTCTGTTTTTTTAACTAATCAGATTTTGTATTCACCTCACAGAATAGCGTCAGCATTTTTCCATCCTCTGATTGGTTGGTCAGTGGGAAACTGTTACAGCCAAGTTCAAATGGCAAAACACGTCTGTAGTGCTCTGCACACATTAATACATCAGAGTTAGACTTTTTTATGCCTTGTCTCAGTCCGGGAAAGGGTTTGTTCACCACTTCCAGACCAGTGAATACGAGCGGTACCACTGGATTACAGCTTCTGAGGAGCGGTGCAAATTATGAGTCTGCATCTCTGGTGAGTAGGTTGTATTTTATTTACATTTTTATGGTTTTGTCATGTATTAGACAAATATTGATTCTGAACTGCTCCAGGTGATGTAGGTGCACAGTTGTGGTTGTAGTGTAGAGGTTTGGAGACTTAACTGAGTTTCTTGCTTTAGTAAAATTGTTTTCACCCTTCATATGTGAAATGCCTCTCTCTCTGTAATGCCACGCGTTGTTATATTGCGTTTTTGTACAGTATTGATGTTTTCTATAATCGCGACGTGATAGTGGTGGTATTAAAAGGTGTATTAAGTTGGGTAAGTCCCCACTGAAGGCCCAGGTACCAAATGCACGGCCCACCACTACAGTTATAGTGCCTCCGGTTTCCCTTTTCGGATGCCAAATACACACTACTGCCACCTGCTGGTATAGGAGAGTTGTGCCCCCCTACGGAAGCACAAAACATACACGCATGGTTTATTATGTATGATGTCCTGCCTAATTATCGGCCTAATTTTTAGCACAATCGTCCGATGCCAATTAATTAAAAAAAGCAAAAGATCGGCCCGTTTATTTGACCCAATTAATCGGCCGGCCGATCATTTGTTTAACCTAGTGGTGTTGAGTTCGAATAGAATCTGCTGTACACATAAGATTGTACAGCATCAACATTGGATGGATGGATATAACGTCAGCATCATTGCTGGAAAGCCTTGATCTTTAGAAGTTACCTGTCGAGGCAGAGGTCAGCTCTTTTTTAGCTGCGCTGTATATATTTTGCTCTTGATGTATTCTGTCTCTCAGCTGTAATACATGTGCTTTCATTCCTCCTGGACTTTCTGTTTTTATGGACTTTCTTTGGTTTGTTTCATCCTGTCTGTTTTATCCCGTGTCCTGTGCCTCTGGCTGTTTCTGGCTGGTTATGGTGTGTTTGGTGTCTATTTAAGATCAGATAACTGAAAGTGCTGCTACCTTTACACAGCCTGTAATTACAGCATCAGGGTGGAAGTGGTGATTATCAGGCTGTCTCTCTGTCCTGCATCTTTCACTGGAGCATCTTCCTGCCTTGGGGGTTTCTTTGTCTTTCCCTCTCTCTTTCTCTCTGTTTAGACATTTAGACCAGATCTATATTCAGTGTTGTACAGTTCATGTGAGCTTGAGGTGTTCAGATTATCATCGAGCCATGAGACTCAGGGTAAAGGTGTTAATGTGTGTGTCCTCATGTCTGAGTGTCATTGACAGAATCATGGCACTTGTGCAATAAAAGCTCCTGAGGATCCTTTGTAAGATCTCATCTTCAGCTTTGCTAATGCATATCTCCTCTCTCTTACTCTCACTTTTTTACCCCTGTGTTTTATTTTTTTTCACTTTTCAATGATTTATGCTATAAGACCTACCAGGTTACATAAGAGCTCGGAATTCTGACGCTGTGAAATCCACAGTGGTGGGTTACTCTTCAGAATGATGCAAAACAAGCATCCTCTTCTCCCACCACAATAAAAGCAGCAGATGATCCAATCAACATCTAAATCTGGAATTATTGACAGCTGTGTAGCAGCTCTGCACTTAGTGATATTTTACTGACCCCCTGAAAGCCTCGCTCCCTACTCTCCTTCACAAATAATACACAAGCTACTTAAAGAAAGAAAGAAAGAAAGAAAGAAAGAAAGAAAGAAAGAAAGAAAGAAAGAAAGAAAGATGGAAAGGAGAAGAACAGGAGAAGAAAAAAGGAGTCTCAACAGAGAGTCACTTAAATAGAATGATTCTTTTAAACCACTTGAAAGAATCATTTAATTGATGTGTTTCACTTCTTGCTGTGAGAATATTGATGAGTTGAGAATGAGGTGAGGATTATGTGATAAATTAAGGATGCGTTAGAGGTAAAGCGAAGTCAGAATGTGAGGTGAGGATGTGCTGATGAGGTGGAGATGATGTGAGGCTGAGATATGGACAAGGTGAAGATGATTTGATGATGTGAGGGTGAAATGTGAGGATGAGATGTGGATGAGGTGAAGATGATTTGATGATGTGAGGGTGAGATGTGATGATGAGATGTGGATGAGGTGAAGATAAGCTGATGATGTAAGTATAAGATTTGAGGATGAGATGTGGATAAGGTGAAGATGAGCTGATGATATGTAGATGATGTGAAGATAAGATGTGGACGAAGTGAAGATTGGTCAATGATGAAAGGGGGAGATGTGAGGATGGTATGATGATGAGATGTGGATAAGATGCTCATGGACAATGCTGCTTTTCTCTCCTGAAGCTGATTTGTGGAGCCTGACAGCATGAAGTGTCTCCCAGTAGGGGGCGAGGCAAAGGGAGATGTACAGGAAGCAGCGAGTGTAAATGCCACAACGCTGCAACAAAACAGCATCATTCTGAGACTCAGGATTCATTATCATCACTGAGTTGTGTAAACTGCATGTAACAATCATCAGAGCTTCACAGTGCAAACATTTATTTGCTAATGAACTGCTTCGAAGCATTGTGTGTGTGTGTGTGTGTGTGTGTGTGTGTGTGTGTGTGTGT
>JAAIIK010000028.1:2172231-2182830 GCA_014706435.1 Silurus glanis | reverse complement strand
TGTGTGTGTGTGTGTGTGTGTGTGTGTGTGTGTGTGTTAGTATGTTAGTTTGCTGTGTCCTGAACTGCAGGAGATGAAATTTGACTTAATGCAGGAAGTGATGCGACAGTGATGTAAAAAAAAAAAATACCTACACACATACCACATACAATTGACATATAGGTATAAGTATGAAAGAGACTAAAACCTTGTTAATAAGTGATGCAATGTAAAAGCAGTTTGTTCAGTTTTTCTCTGGGTTTTTTTGTCCCTCAGGTTCATCTTTGAAGAATTCACTCCTACTAACTTTGATACCTTTCCAGCTGCCATCATGACCGTGTTTCAGGTATGACTCCAACACACACACTGCATGTTTGACCATTTTTAGTACCCACATTACTCTGGAGAAAAGGTCCAATATTCAATTTAGGTTTTTAATTTTTCTTTTCTTTTCTTTTTTTGCTTTTATTACGTACCAGTGTCAGAACCAATGTAACAGTTTTACCACAATTCTGTCTGTGTTGTGTCATGATTCTAGATACTTACAGGAGAGGACTGGAATGAAGTGATGTACAATGGGATTCGCTCTCAGGGTGGAGTGAAGTCGGGAATGTGGTCTTCTATTTACTTCATTGTCCTCACTTTGTTTGGAAACTGTATCTTTTATCTCTTGGTTTTACATCATGTCTTATTTAAGGTGGCTGATAGATAATATTAGTATTACTTTAAGCTTTACTTTGCATCTTCAGGAAAAAGTAAAAGTGGTAGCTACGTGGTAAAGATGTTGGACTTCTGACCAGGAGGTTGAGAGTTCAAATCCCAGTATCACCAAGGTGCCTTGATGGGCCTCTGAACAAAGCCTGCAACCCTCAACTGCTCAGCTGTGTAAATAAAATAGCTTTAAGTTGTTCTGAATAAGGGTGTCCATCAAATCTCCTGAATATAAAATGTAGAATAGATGAGGTTACATTTTACAGCTTCTCTAGAGCATGCTGCAATTTTTTGGAGCAAAATGAGACCAGTTGAGGAAGGTGTGTTTAAAGCTACTATAATGTCAGTGACAAAAGGAACTAACTTGTTTCACAGAACATTGAAGCTCGTGGTAGGGAGGTGCTGGCTCAAAGTTTAAGGCGTTGGATTTCTGCTCTGAAGGTTGTGAGTTCAAATCCCAGCACCATCAAGCTACCACTGCTGTGGATTTGAGGAAAGTTCTTAACCCCTTTACAAACTCAGTTTGAAAAATGAGATGTGATGATATGATATGATAGCTGTGGATTATTACTTTATACTATCGTCACTTACCGTCATTGACAAGTTAAAGCTGTGATTGATGATTTAGAGCAAAATTAATTGAATCATTCAACTGAATGTAAGTCTGAAAATGTAAAAGGTAATTTTTAGTTTCACTGGACTCATAAGTTAAGCGGAGGATTGCTAATTTTACTCAAATAATGTGGTATAGCTTATTTAACAATATCTGTGTTGCTGTTGATCCTCCAGATCCATTCTTCTGTTTTTACTTCCATTCTAAAGTCTATAAACACATGTTCTACTTTAAAATATGGTTGTGTTTTCAGCGTTACCCCAAAACCTTAACCTAACTACCAGACACGCTACTGAACGTCTTCTTGGCTATCGCTGTAGACAATCTGGCCAATGCTCAAGAGCTCACCAAGGTAACAACATCTGCTATCTTTAACCAGAACATGTATTTCATTTTAATTTAAATAAGTGAATTATTCAGGTTTTAGGGTAAGTGATGGCATTACAGAGAGAGAGAGAGAGAGAGAGAGAGAGAGAGAGAGAGAGAGGCATTTCACATATGGAGGGTGAATACCATTTTACTAAAGCAAGAAACACAATTAAGACAATTCCAAACCTCTACACTACAACCGCAACTGTGCCACCTACATCATCTGGAGCAGTTCAGAATCAATATGTGTCTAATAATATGACAAAAACATTAAAATGTAAATAAAATACAACCTACTCACCAGAGATGCAGACTCATAATTCGCAGCGCTCCTTTGCCAACCTTTGAGCCGGATCTTCATCTTTAAGAAGATGGCGAAGTCTGCAAGTGCCAAATCTAGGGAGTAGGGTGGGTTCAGAAGTAAGATCATGTGGATTGTTCTCCGACGAACATCATGCACAATTTGCTGAATAGTTTCGACATTTTTGGGGGGTTGAGTTCGTTGAAGGTTCATGCAAAAAGTCACATTTGCTCTTTGTTGTCTAACTTGCTGTCAACGATGAAATTGCGGATGTGGTAATGCACGTGGTCAGAATAGCACCAGTTAGCACTGTTAGTCTCTAAACTTTTTGATACCACCAGTTTAACGCTACACAAACACACACTGTACACAGCTCAGTATGGTTATCAGGAAATATTCACAATAGCTGTGTCACTCTGTTAGGGACTGTTACTGTATGTTGCTCTGGTTCTAGTTGTTTATAAGCAGCGCATTCATTTAAAACACTGATAAAACTGATGACAAACTACCTACCTGCCAACTTTCACCTTCCTTCCAGCCAATCACAATCCCGTATTTGCACTGACCATGGTATAAACATTGTGTATGTAGTTTGTGAAACATTCTTGTGACTCTTCTGAATGTCTGGTGTTGTCATGTGACCTTAAAATAAGGATTGTTAGCATATTCAGGATCAGGAACACATAAGTATGTATGCTTACTTTCTGTCATTTGTGTACAGGATGAAGAGGAGGAAGAGGCAGCATTTAATCAGAAACATGCCCTGCAGAAAGCAAAAGAGGTCGGCCCCATGTCCTCCTTCATCTCCTCAGAGTAAGTGGGCAGAGTTCAGCCCAGCTTGTTCGCCACCTACTGACTAACACGACTAACCCCAACATCGTCTACTACTGTGTTTAGTTCTTACTGCTGTCACTGGTTTAGTTAGAAACAGGACATGTGCACTGTTAAAAAGTAGCCGAGGAGTTCCTTTAAGGTTCAATCAAAGCGTTAGTCGAGGTATTATCTGGGACGGAGATAGAGACAGTGTGGATTCGTCTGGTGCCTGATTATGATCTGTCTATAATTCTGTTTGGATCGACTTAATAGGAATGTGGTATGCGCTAATCCATCGTTAGAGCTTTGCTAATCCTCCACAAATTTTTGTTAAAAATGTATATTTGAACAATTGAAACGTTCCGCTTTTTTGACGTTGTTTTTATCGACCATCTGCTTTATTCGTATTCAACTTCACAACAAAATTTTCCACAAATCTCACAACATAATAAATCATTTCAACTCACTTTTAATTCATAGGTTTCTTTCACACTTTGTTGTTCATTAATTCTAAAGTAAAATAATTGGCTGGGACACTTTTTCTGTGAAAAAAAAATAATAATTTAATAATCCTCAAAAAATGCAGAAATCAATAAACTGAAAAAAGTGGCTCAAATGTAATATCTGCTCAACAGACATATTAATTTGTTTACACAATCATTCATTATTCTCAAAGTTTGTTCTTCGGCTAAATGGAGCTATAATACTGAGGTAGATGAGGAAGCCTAGAGTGCACTCAGCATTCCAAAACATCCCAAAGATGGTCAGTAAAGTTGAGTTCAGAGCTTTATTAAAGACCACTTTAGATCTTCCATTCCAACCCATGTAAAGAATATCTTCATGGAGCTGGCTTTACTGTATGTACATGCTGAAACAGGTTTGGGTCTCCTAGTTTAAGTAAAGAGAAACGCTTGGATCGGCACAACTGCCTGATGAAAGGCCTACAAAAATTTGGATGCCAATAAATTTGTGGAAACAGTCTGCGGAAAAAAAACATATGCTGGATAAGTCAGGTGTTTTTTGAGCACATTTTCTGTTTGCCAATAAAACTAGACATTCTTTCAAGTTTCAACTTAAAGCAATTTAAATAAAACTTGCTTTATTATAATTTTATGACACGAAATAAGAAACTAAATTGGACTATAATCAAGTCACTTCCACTTGCTACTGTTATAATGATGTTAAATCGGTTGTTTTGGGTATTTTCAGCTTTACCTGCACCTCAGCCCAACATTTATTAAAAAGATTTGGTTTATTTAATTATAAATTGAACGAAAGCTTTCAAACATAGGAGTGGGAGGACCCTGAAACGACAAAAATATACCTCTCTTTCTCATACAATACACACATACACACACACGTGCATGGTTGGTGTAAAGGAAGCACTGCATGACTGTAGTTTTATCACCTGAGCATGTGCTAACCGCAAAACTTCACATTCTCAGAGTGAACAAATGTGAAAGGAGAAAAGGCCGTCGCTGTTGCATTTTTGTAATGTGTAAGTTGTGGTATTTGAATAGTATATGTGCTTCGGATCTCAGTGTCAGAACGCATCGGTTGGTCTGAATGACATCAGGTGGAGGGGTCCGGGAGGGGAATGCAAAGAATGCAAACTTTTTTTTTTTTGCATCTTGTCACTGAGTTGAGAATGCAGCAGCAATCTGATAGGTCAAAACTTTTAAATCTTTATTCCTTTTTTGCACGAGTGCCGTTCGGATCCTGCATGTCTGAACTTGCTCGAAAAAAAAAGAACGAATGAAAAAGTACAAAAAAAAAAAAAAGATGATAAATGAGCGCATGCTTTCTTAAATCAGCACGACCCTGATAACTTCAATGAAAAGAAAAGAACCGAAAATGAATTCAGGATGTTGTTTTCTCTTGTTTTGTGTTTTTTGTGAGTGTGTGTGCGTGGACGTGTTTGTGTGAGTATGTGTGTGTTAGTGCTTCTGCGTAAGAATTCCATTTATAAATGTCATATATGTTCTGTGTTTTCTTCTACTGTCTTATTAACATGTAAAAAAAAATGATTGTACATGTTGCTCCTGATCTAATGCTACATTCATCCTGTTGTCATGTGATGCTTTGGCGGCTCAGTCACACAGACCAAAACCAGTGAACATTTACATACCGTTTTAGAAAAAAGGCATACTGTAGAAATACACAGATGAATTTGACCTTTTTTTTAACTCATTACACTTTTTATCAAGGCAAACTTGGGCGTGGTCTCTGAGTGGGAGGGGCATACTCAGGCTTCCCTGTCAGTCATAGAAACTAATCAAATGCATCAGTAAACTCATGTATTCAGAAAAGGGCGAATAGCACTTGTCTCTGAGTGTATTACTTCACTCCGTGGGTTTGATATTCCCCGCCTTCTCTGGTTGGGTAATAATAATAATAAGTGTAATAATCTGCTTCTTATCAACAATTTCCCTGTGGGATTTCAACAATTTCCTTGTATCAATAAAATATTCTGATTCTGATTTCTGAATTCTGAATCTTAATGATGATATCAAATTGAATATCATAAATCATAATATGCAAGCAAAAACGTAAAAATATGGATCTTGCTCATATACAAAGGGGTGGAGCTTAGCTAAGGAGCATTTCAAGCTATTTAATAAAGATATGCGACTTTTATAGGAGAAAGAATGCAAAGGGGAGAGAGCATCTCCAGATATAATAAACCAGAGCGTGGCTTAGCTAGGAGTCAGTTGGAGCAAATCTAGGATAATAAACCTCTTCGGACATGAGAAGGAAATCAGAGGGGGTGGAGCTTAACACCTATTAATACAGAAAGATAGGGTGGGGCTTAGCTAAGAGTCAGTTGAAGCAATTTGAGGAGTATATATGTCTTTATATATAAGTAAGAAATCAGGAGGCAGTGTTTAACGACTATTAATAAAATTCAGGGGTGTGGCTTAACTAAAGCTTCAATTGGAGCAATCTGCGGAGGAGAACACCTGTTGAAAAACAAAGAAGAAATCAGAGGGTTTGGGACAGCTATTTATACAAGATAAGGGGTGTGGCTTAGCTAGGTGTCACTTATGAGTTTAAGTATACTGAAAAAAACACTGTTAGTCATTTTATTCATATTTAGACAAATGATTTTCAACCAATCAGAAGATTATTATCTTAACTGAAAGATCATTTTTGATGCAAAATAAAAAGTTTGGTTTATTAACCTGTTTATGTTCCCGCCCACTTTCAGACTCTGAGATGCAACATTTTATTTCTTGCAAATAAACGAAAATTTAAATTGGGCTTAAGCGCAGAGTCGCGTACGACAGTCACTATGACTAGTGTTAAGTCGAGTGCTCTGATGCCTTTTGGACTGTGTTGCACTGGGTGTGTTTTTGTCTTTGTTCCAAAAGCACTAATGTCTTGTTTTCAAACCAATTGCTCATTGATTAAACGGACCAAACAAGAGTTCAAGAGCCAGTAAGTAAACAACTCAGTCTGCTCGTTCTGTTCGATTCTGATTCTCAAATCTTTCACCTCACTGTCACTTTTTTGTTCCAAATCTGATTATTGCTTTAACATCAGCTTCGATTGATTTATTTATTATTTAATAATTCTTCAAATGCTTATATTATTGTTATTCCATCTTAAACAGACTCTTGTATATTAGCTTGTTTTTTTTTTTTATATTAATTTTATTACCATCCTAATGGTTTTAGTCTGCTGGGTTTTACAGCATCAGATCACATGACCCTTTCTAGAATGTGTCCTGAAATGACTCTGAGAGCAACAGAAACAGAATTGGCTTTAAAATATAACTGGTCACGTTTAGAAAGGGTTTTATGGCTCATACAGTAAACACATAAAAAAATACACCATTAGTACCGTCATTAGTGTCATTCGTTTAAATTGAGTTTAAGCCCACATGAAAAGGAAATCAAGTGAGAAGCATGTAGTTTGTAAATTTAGAGAGATTTGGATTGTTGCATTGTTACTTCTCCTTGCTGACAATTATTTCTGTTTGTTTTTTCCTCCCACAGGAGGAGAAGACGACCGTATCTGTACAGGAAGCGCGTGCTGATCCACCGCGGCCGCACGGCTTTCTCTCTGGAGGAGTCGGACAGTTTCAGTGACGCTCCTCCACTCAATTCCTCTCGCTCTTTCATGTCCAGGAGAGAAAGACGCAGGCGTCTGACCATGTCCGTGTGGGAGCAGAGGACCAGCCAGCTCCGCCGCCATCGCCAAACGTCCAGCCGGGAAATCCTCTACGGCTCGTCGATGTGCCACCACCGGACACAAGAACACTCCACCGAGAACCCTCACTCACTGGAGATCAGTTCCGCTCTCGACCCTTTGGAGTCTCTCGAGCCATCCATGGAGGAGCAGAACGTCTCTGTTGCGCTGCCGGATCCTCCGGAACCGCAAAACTCACCAGACACCAAAGATTCGTACCAAAATACCACACAGACCCGGATCAGCACTACTCTGGAGCTTCTGGATCCTCTGGAAGCGGCGAAGGAAGAGCAGAACATCGAAAATCCCCAGGTACCCTCTGAGGAATTTCAGGATAAAAACCACTTGAGCGTCCGGAGGCCGAACGGGGAGCGGCGACAACGAGGGACACGTAAATACAGCAAACATGGCAAACCCAGGAACTCGGAAACACACCATAAATGCCACGATGAGACGAACGCAGGCGAACGCAGCCGCTCAACTAGCCGGGAACGGAGGACGAGAAATGAAGAAGAGGAAGAGGAGGAGAAAAAAAGTATCAACGATGGAGGTGTCAGTAAAGAGGAAAAGACCACTGAGGATCGGTGAGTTCATGCTTCTTTGTAAATTCTCAGAAACATAAAAAGTTGAGGTTTTTTATTTTATTTTATTAACATAAGTTATAAAAGACTGAGTGCTTGTAGCTGCTATAATGTAAGAAAACGTAAAACGTATGTAAGCTGTTGCTATGGAAACGATAAAAAATCTGAACAACTGCCTTAATATATATATATATATATATATAAATAAATAATAATAATAATTATTATTATTATTTAGGTCATGTGTTAGATTGCTAATAGCTAACGTGGCAAGATATAAGAATTGCTTGAATGAAATATGTCTTAATATTTTAAATATTTTCCAAAGCAGTTCTGGAAATAACAATCTGTTTGATGTGTTTAATAATAGTACTTACAGCATATGAACCAGATAAGGTTTAACAGAAGAAATGTGTTTTTCTTTGTAGCTCTGTGTGAGTGTGTGTGTGTGTGTGTGTGTGTGTGTGTGTGAGAGAGAGAGAGAGAGAGAGAGAGAGAGAGAGAGAGAGAGAGACAGTGGGCTGTAAGTTTGGCAGTCAGACAGTTATGAAATAGAGCCAGACTGTGTGTTCATATCTGCTCTGACAGTGTTGTGACACTCAAAGCAACACCACGTTTAAAAAAACAAATAGGACAAACTGGCAGATTTTTAACACATAAAAAACCTGTGGAGGATGGAGGAATCGCTGTATCACAGTGTATTTATGGTTATGATTGTGTCAAATATGATCATTTCACCTTGCTGTACACCAGACGTGTGTAAGCTAACGGCTCCTACACTGGATATGGGTTTGTCCTGCAGAGATCTGGCCACGGACTCCGAGCCGGCCACACTCCAAATCACAGACAGCACAACGCTGGTGTCTGCAGTCACTTGCAAGGCCACTACTGAGGGAGAAAACAACAACAACCAAGACAAAACATCTCTCAGCACCAATGTGGTGATTGAAGACACGGACACCACAGTGGGATTGGAGCTCTCCACTATTACAAGTACAAGATAAACAAACATAAAATCAAAATCTCACATATATATATATATATGTAAACACATATATGTATGTTTATTAT
Source organism: Silurus glanis (assembly GCA_014706435.1). Classification (NCBI taxonomy): domain Eukaryota; kingdom Metazoa; phylum Chordata; class Actinopteri; order Siluriformes; family Siluridae; genus Silurus; species Silurus glanis. The sequence continues at coordinate 2,174,201 of JAAIIK010000028.1, read as the reverse complement.
TAGTGAAACTAAACTCAAGATAGAGCATAAAGTCAAAATATTCTTGTAAATGTTTTCAAGTAATTCTGGTGATTTAAATTACATAAATCATCCAGACACCAAACGGAACTTTTGCTATGTTTCCACACGGATGGATTTAATCGCCGGATGTGTGCACCATGACAGATTTTTTTGAAAGTGAGTACACCCCTCACATTTCAGCAACCATTTTATTATATATTCTCAAGGGACAATATTATAGAAATAAAACTTGGATATATTTTACAGTAGTCAATGTGCAGCTTGTATAGCAGTACAGATTTACTGTCCTCTAAAAATAACTCAACATTCAGCCATTTAAATAGCTGGCAACAAAAGTGAGTACACCCTAAGTCAACATTTTAAAACTGTGTCCAAAGTGTCAATATTTTGTAGCACTGCCTTAATCCTCCTGGGCATGGAATTCACCAAAGCTGCACAGGTTGTTGCTGGGATCCTCTTCCACTCCTCCATAATTACATCACGGAGCTGCTGGACGTTAGACACATGGCATTTTTTTCACCTTCTCCTTTAGGATGCCCCACAGGTGCTCAATAGGGTTCAGGTTTGGAGACATACTTGGCCACTACCTCATCTTCACCTTCAGCAACCTTCAGTGTTTGGGGTTGTTATAATGTTGGAAAACAGCCCAGTTTCTAAAGGGAGGGCATCATCTTCTGCTTCAGAATATCAGTGCAGGTTGGAGTCCATGTTTCCCCTCAATGAACCATAGCTCCCCAGTACCAGCAGCACTCATGCAGCCCCAGACCATGATGCAAGGCAAAACTTTCTTGGTACTCCTCACATGCTGGACACCATCTGAGCCAAACAAGTTTATCTTAATCTCATCAGACTCCAGGACATGGTTCCAGTAATTCATGCTCTTGGACAGGTTGTCTGGAGCAAACTGTCTGCTGGCTTTCTTGTGAGCCAGCTTCAAAAGAGGCTTCCTTCTGGGAAGACTGCCAGGCAAACTGGCTTGTTGCAGTGTGCGGCATATGGTCTGAGCCCTGACAAGCGGCCCTTCCGCTTCTGCAACCTCTAAAGCAATGCATCACTCAAGCGATGCATCACTCATCATCTGTTTTTTGAAGCTGATTTCTGCACCTGACACACAGCTTGAGGACTCAACTTCTTTGATGGACCCTTTGCGAGGCCTTTTTTCCGAGTGGAACCTGTCTTGGAAAACCTTCTTTTAGCCTAGGCCATCAATTGGAGAGCAACAATTCTAATTCCCGAATCCTTAGAGTTCTTTGCTATGAGCTGCCATGTTGAACATCCAGTGGTCAGTATGAGATAATTGTATTTAAAGCAGCAATTTGTAACGGCATTAATACAGGATAAACAAATTTGTATGGTCCTATCAAGCAGACAAAAACATGGACATGATGTACAGCTGTTATCACTTAGGGTGTACTCACTTTTGTTGCCAGCGATTTAGACAATAATTACTGTATGTTGAGAGTTATTTTTAAAGCACAGTAAATGTCCTGTACTGCTATACTGCACATTGACTACTCTAAAATATATCCAAGTTTTAGTATTCTCCCTTTGAGATGATTTACTAAAATGGTTGCTTACAAGGGATGTACTTACTTTTGTGAGATTTATATAATCTCATGAGTCTCATGAGTTTCATGAGATTTCAGAGGCCAATTAAAGGAATGAAATTGAACATCATTGCAGTGCATTATGAGAATTAATTTTTTGTGCCGCAGCAAAAAATAAAGATCTGGAGGCATCAAAATCGGAGAAGGACGTCGAGGAAGCAGCAAATCGTTCAAGAACTCCCCCAGACAGCATGTTCATCTTTAAACCACACAATCCGTAAGAACTTGCTATAGTTATGACAGAATTAACATTGAACAGTTTGTACAGAACCTTTTTAACTTCCCACTCTCTCTCTCTCTCTCTCTCTCTCTCTCTCTCTCTCTCTCTCTCTCTCTCTCTCT
>JAAIIK010000028.1:2133644-2144189 GCA_014706435.1 Silurus glanis | reverse complement strand
AAGTTGGGTGTTTTGTGGACATGTCTTTATTGTGTCTTGTGAGTGTGCATGTGCATGTGTGTGTGTGTGTGTGTGTGTGTGTGTGTGTGTGTGTGTGTGTGTGTGTGTGCGTGTCTTAATCTGTTTTTTTGTTGGGCATGTCCTGATTGTGTCTTGTAAGTGTAAGTGTTCTCTTACTATTGAATTGCTATTACTATTTATGTTCACACACAATGTGAGCTAAGTAAAAAAGAAGAGAGATATTGAGCTACATGCCTGCTTAATTTTCCAATCCTCCTTCCTCCTTCCTGTGTGTGTGTGTGTGTGTGTGTGTGTGTGTGTGTGTGTGTGTCATTTGTATCTTAATAGTGCATCTAGATTGAGTTTTGTGGGTGTAACTAGTTTGTGTCTTGTGGACATGTTTAGCTCTGCCCTGTATTAGCAAAAAATGTTAACTAGTTAGCAAGTTAACCAGGCAGCTAGTTAACAATCTAATATGGGAGTAAAGCGGTTTTCAGCCAAATTTTGAAAAAAATGTTGCAAACAATTCATAGTGTTTGGGGGAAGTAAGTAAAGTATTTCTAGATTGATGTTTTCTCCCACAGTGTCTCCTACAGGCCGGGAGCCAGAGTTTGGCTCAGGTTTAGATGCTGAAAGCAATGAAGACATGAATAAAGATGAGACCAGTATCAATCTGACCGAATCAGACGGTGCCGTCTGGATAAACACAACCCTTCAAAGTCTCCAGAACAGCAAAGTGCTTGAATGTTCAAAGGTCAAAGGTCAAATACAGGTGGAACACTCAGATTTTCCATGGCCATCGGCGCCAGATGTAATTGCTGAAGAGGAAAGTTCAAATATAAGATCAGTTTCAGTCGTGAATCAGGAAGGTGTGATGGCTGCTGCCATGGAAGCCGGCGATGACATCATTCCGGGTAATAAAGGTACGCTTTCAGGGACCATGAGGCCAAGAACAGATGATATGGATGACGAAATATCTCAGCATCCAGACACGGCGTCGCCAAACAAGATGAAGATCGTTGAGGAAGAGATCGAAATGAATGAGAGTTTTATTTCACCAGAACTGCAAAGTTGTGATCTGACTCCTGAAGTCTTTCTGAAAGGAACCAGAGAAGAACCGGGTAAGGATCAGAATGATGACTCCAATGTGTGTATGTGAGTGAATGTGGGTTATTTTTCTCCAACAGCACAACAGTGATTGTTTATTCCTTTTACATTTTTTTTGTTCATACTTACATTTAATAGTGTGGTTCCCTGGTGGTCTAGTGGTTAGGATGCAGCGCTCTCACCGCTGCGGCCCGGGTTCGATCCCCGGTCAGGGAACCAACCCCAGCCATTAGGGTTGCACAAGCCTTAGTGCCGGTCCCAAGCCCGGATAAATGGGGAGGGTTGCGTTAGGAAGGGCATCCAGCGTAAAAACATGTGTCAAATCAAACATGCGGATGGTCCGCTGTGGCGACCCCTAATGGGAGAAGCTGAAAGAAAGTTTACTTACATTTAAAAGTGTGACATGTAATGTTGTCACTTATGTTATAGCGACAATAAACACTTATTCATAAAAAACACTCTTTTATAATTAAATTGCAGCCACACAGGGGCCCAAGCCTCTCTTAGGCCCCAGAGCAAGGCCCTTAGCCCATAGCTGCTTAGTTATGTGAATGAAATACATGTAAGTGTAGAGGCAAGCTAACTCCTGTCCAGTGGTTAAAAAATTCCACTTCAGAGGTCTTTGTATAGTTAAAACACACAACATTTATGAACTCCAGTTACTACTATTTAGCAAAAAATAAATAAATAAATAAATAATCCATCAAACTCCCATCCCTCATCTCTTAAAGAGACAGTACAATTCAATGGTCAGGGCACATCAAATATTCTAACCCAACTTCTAGAAATATCCAAAGCAACAATATTACCCAAAAATACAACAATAGACCATCTAAATTCCGATTAGCACAAACTCTCACAAACAATCCCAACAGAAACACCCACAGTGGCTAGCAAAAAAAAAAGTCCACAGCTTAGCTCATACAGTACGTCACTCTGAATAAGGGCATTTGATAAAATGTCAAAGATGTAAATAAATGTAAAACAAATTAATAATTACATGTTCTGTAAATTCAGTCCTAAAAATGTAAAAAAAAAAAAAAAAAAGGTTAAACATTTATCTATGACACTGGAGACTTTTTCCATACGTTACATAAATACAATTCTCCTTAAGGAAACTTCACCACATTAATGAGTGAACGTCCATGTGAACAAGTTGTTGCTAGAGCACAGCACGAGTGCATTAATATAAACCAGAGCTGCTGTTATAGAGAATTAATCAACATCATCGTAGGGTTGCAACTTAGCTTGCTGCTAAAACTGAATATTAAGCCAAAACGAACCTCTGAACTATTCCAAAGAAAAGCGTTGGTACGCTGTTGTTCTAAATCTTTTCTCAACATCTCACTGCTGTTCATTTCTGATGTTTCAGCCACATCCACACTGCGAGATCAGAATCTCATTGGTCCACCAGGAAACACAGGACTACAGGTATTACACACACACAGATTTTGAACTCGATTCTGACTGTCCACTTGATAAAATGAACTTTTATCAAGTGGACAGTGGACAGTCAGAATGTGTAACATATATTAGTAGTCAATGTTAAAATATAGTAATAATAATAATAATCATAATAATAATAGTAATAATAATAATAATAATGATATATGAGATCCTTTCTGTGATTTTTTTTTTCTCTTTGTGAATGCCATGCGCAGCTAGATTGCTGTCAGAAATCGCCCACTCTTGCCAAGTCACTGAAAGATCGAAGCGTACTTGATTAGTCTTTCCATTTATACACCTGTGTCCTTTTATAATTTGCTAGGTATACAGTTTGTTCGTCTTGGGCATCAGTCCTTACCAAGCCTTGATATCTTGTGTTTGGCAGTTTTTGCAGTTTGTCGATCCTGTGCCAGCTTTTGACCTTGCTTTTGATTCTCATTCTGGATTTGTCTAGTCCTTTAGTGGTCATAAACATAGAACATACATATAAGTGATAATAAACATACTTAACTGCAGTCTGAAACTAAAACTACATAACACCTGGGAAATTGTGTTATTTCTGAAACGATTTACATCGTCATGTTGCCCAGCCACAGGCGAAAGCTTTGTGGATTTCTATTTCCTCTCAGGGGGAATGATTTTAGACCCAGCTAAAGATGTTGGTAGAAATAAGGCTAAGTCTACACTAATCCATATAATTTGAATTAACACAATTTGAAAAGTGTGTTTTTGTTTTTTGGCTCGTTTTCAATTGTTCCCTAAATGTTTTTCATCCACACTAAAACGCCTGAAAATGCTTAAGTCCCTGTTTTGCGCATGTGCAAAACGTAAGAAGCTTCGACCTGCGTAATTTCCGCCTGATGTTTATTTACTTACTGACTAATTGTATCAATGACAAAAAAAATGCGTCATCGTTTTTGAAAGCTTCCATTTTTACAGTTCACACTGCAACGAAAAAACACGAAAACAGCGTTTTTTAAATTTGTCCACTTCAGAGAGTATTTTCAAGAAGCTACATTTTGGTTGACTAAAAACACCATTAGAGTGTGGACAGAAGGGCAAAACAGAGAGAAAAAGTTTTGTTTTTAAACGAGAATGTATTGGTGTGGACATGGGTTATGTTTAAGCTACTGGTCCAGAGACATTCCAGAATTATGACGTTTTAAAACACTGTGGCACTCATGCAGAGCTTCAATATCCCGAGTGTCAGATCTTGTGAGGAGAAATCGAGTTTGTTGGGATTTCATCAAATTAAATCTGAAAAGAGAGGAGAGGAGTATGGATCATCTCTGGCGAGAGAGCTTTATAAACGAGAGCAGACTCTCTAAAAGACAGAGAGAGAAAGAGAGAGAGAGAGGGAGAGAGAGAGAGAGAGAGAGAGAGAGAGAGAGAGAGAGAGAGAGAGAGAGAGAGAGAGACATTAGACTGCAAATTGGAAAATCACATTAGAGAAATGACTTGAATGACGCTAAAAAGAAAGATCTATGCTGTGAGACTGAGTGTGAGCTCCAGAGCTGTCATGTGGATAGGAAGCATTATGAAACCAAATAGACTATATACTATATACCAAATATGACATTAACTTACGCTTTCTGTTGTCACATTAGGGACATCAGGGTCCTCCTGGTCTCCCTGGAGTTCCAGGATCGAAAGGAGAAAAGGTACACAATGTATTTTAACATCTTGAAGATCTTTGTTTTATAAGGTGGTATCAAAAGGTTTCGAGACTAGCTCTGTTTTCAAGAAAGTCCTTTATGTATATTTACACACTCACGTTCAAAATAGTCCCCTTGCACAGAAATACAGCTTTCCCAGTGTTCCTGCTGCTTCAGAAATGTGCCCTGGAAGTCTCTTTTTCGAAGCGTGTCAATCGCCTGCGATTCAGTCTGGATTTCCGCAATGGTGGATCTTCATTTAGGGAAGAGGGTGAATTTCGCAGGAGCCAAATCCCGCGAGTAGGGTGGGTGCAGAAGTGAGATGATGTGGATTGTTCTCCGACGATCATTATGCACAAGTTGCTGAATGGCTTTCGAAATTTTGGGGTGGTTGAGCTCGTTGAAGATCTTCCTAATCTCTCGTCGTCTTTCAGTGATGTGCCGTTCTTGAAGCACGCGTGGCACTCAGAACACCTCGAACGACTCATTGAAGCATCGCCACATGTCAAACGCATGTCATGTCAAAGTCTCTATGGCATATTTGCTCAGTTTTACATATAATTTCACGTTTGCTCTTTGTTCTAACCTGCTGTCCCTGATGAAATTGGTCAGACACACAGAAGCGTGGTCAGAATAGCACCAGTTTGCAGCGTTAGTCTCAAAACGTTTTGAATAGTGGATTTCTTGTTGGTTTTCTTGGTTATGGTTGTTATCTGGATTTCTCCCATTTTCCCATAGGGCTATGCAGGAGTAATGGGTCGTACCGGACGGACGGGATACAGAGGGCCGATCGGCCCACCCGGCATTCCTGCCATCCTCGTATGGATGACATCGGAGGAAGAATGGCTAGAGTTTCAGGTGAATGTTCTGGAAGCTACAAAATCTTGAGGATGATGAAGAGGCACATTCACTAAGAAATCTTTTTTCTATCTTCTAACAGAAGAGTAAACTCTACAAGAAGCTCATGGTGTCGTGGCCGGTATGTGGTACTGATGTGTGAGTGAGGTTTAAAAGAGGAATAACACATTTCAGGACATGATGTTATGGGAAATTAATGATTGATCGGGTGATTGCAAACAATTACAATTTCATATGATTTATTAATGATAGAACCTTATATTTATTTATTTTTTATGTATTTATAATAATAAATTCAGATTTAGATTCAAGATCTGAGTTTGGATTTAGAATCAGGCTCAGAGTATGATTTCGCTTTAGATTCATTTTCAGAATGAGGAGTCAGGTTTAGAATTAATTTTAGGATCAGCGTAGGAGTCAGATTCAGACTCGCATTGAAAATCAGAATCAGGTTCAGAATCCAACGAGTCAAGTTTAGAATCAGATTAAGAATTCAAATAATTATTTACCAATAACAGCATGTCCACCGAGTGTTTTATTCCTCTTAACCCGCAGTCATGTGCAAACAATTAGAATACATTTTCCTTATTAATTGAAAAGCTGTGCAGTATATCTGTTTACAAATATGTTTAATATTGTATAAACAGGTTAGTTATTTTCTGGCACTTATGCTATAGCAGCTATAAACACTCATTCCCTCAGCAGTCTCTCTTTAAATTAAAACATTACATGTGTTATCAAGAAACCTTGAAAAAGCACAAACTCCTCTATCCAGATGTTGAAAAATCAGTTACAGCTTTATCTCTGACTATTACAAAGCACTGATGCAGGAGACTCCTTCCATAAAGGTTACATGAACAGTGCTATAGTGTAAACTTGAATGATCTGTTGCTATAAACACAATTGACCATAAATTCAATCGAACTCTGAGTTAACTACTACAATGAGTCCTACAGGCTTTTTAAATAAATGATAATGTTACTAGTTATTTATTGATTGAAAATGTATTTTTTTTAGCTCCACAAAGGATTAGCAGGACCACAGGGACAGCCCGGAGATCCTGGTCCACCTGTAAGTGATCCCATTATTTAAATGAACAGAAAAAATGGATAAAAGAAAATGATTTTTTTCAGGAATGCCCACTTTTTCACACTGATGGTTAAAATTAAATGGCAAACCCCCAACCCAGTATGGTGTTTCATACAGAAATATATAATGCTGAATAAGAAGAAAGAGAATATGCTTGAGTTTTTGTTGTCTTTAACATTCTTTTTGCATTTTTTTGTGTATGTAATTTGAGATTCCTCAAGCATCCATTTTAGAAACAAACTTTTTTGTCTTGGCCCTTTAGGTTATAAAATCATTTCTATCTTTTCTTGCTGTGTGTTGTTTTTGTCTATAGGGTCGCCTAGGAGTTCCAGGAAAACAGGGCAAGAAAGGAGTCACAGGACCGATTGTAGGCATCCTTGAGCACCAGAATAAAACCATTGACCCCTTACCACTAACCAAAACACAGCTAAACTTCTATTGATCTTACATCACAGAACTACATACTTTAAAAGCAAAATATCTAGTTTTTTTTGCTATAATAAATTCTGATTTTGGGGTAAAGTGTAGTTTTATAATCATGATAGCTGCTCACTGTTACGTGAAACCACCAAGACTAGGAGTTTCTTTCATGCCCTGTATGTTATAGAGCAAGTATTTAGCATTTATTCAGTACTTGTAACAACCTAATGAAGCTGATGAGCCACATCCACTGGAGAAGGACCTGATAAAGCAAACTGATCTGAAACATTAAATCATATCCTTCATCAATAATAAACTGTGATGATAAACCTATTGAATTCAGCTGAAATTCAGGAATCGGTCATGACAATATTTAGTATTAGAACCAAATGTTACGGGGATGAACAGGCTTCTAAATCTGAACCAAAAAGCCAAATTCACAATCAGGATCAGAGTATGATTTGGCTTTTGAAATGGCTTTTTGCACAGTGAAACTCTTTAAGGGCCTTGCTCAAAGGCCCAATACTGGTAGCTTGGCGAAACTGGGGCTTAAAGCCCCAACCTGCTGAATAGTAACTCAGAGCTTTAGCCACTAAGCTACCACTTTCCAAGGTTTAGTGTCATACCAGGTTTAGTGTCAGATTCAAAATCCAGTGTCCACTTTAGAATCATATTATGAGTTCGGTTCAGAATGAATTTCTATAAAGTTTCAGAGTAAGAGATGGGAATAGAGACAGGTTCAAAATCCAAAGTGTCAAATCCAGAAACAGTATTAGGTGAATGCAGAATAAAGAAATTCGAAGCCTAATTCTAACCCTTGCTCTGATGACACAGACTAGGACCAGATTCCAATCTCAGTTCAGCTTGCAGCTTCATATTAAACATAATCAGGACCAATTAATGATACCTACAGTCTGTTTCTTGAGCTTGCAGTGTGCTAATAAAAAAGCTTTATTTACAGGAGAGTACCTATAGGTGAGGAAGTGATGGATCTGCAGAACAGGAAACGTGATTTTAGACGAGTCCTGCATAAACAAATCCAATCCCCTTTTAGTTGTCTGGACCCAGCACTAATAATCTTTGACTTTACATTAACCATTAAAAAACGAGGGGGAAAAAAACCAGTTTAGCTCTTACAAGTGATTTTGTACAACAGAAAGAGTTTAGGAATAGGTTTTGGTGTAGAAAAAATGTTAAATATGGGTTTGCAGAAGCTCAGTTTTTAGTGTTTTATGTACATATTAGGGAAGAGCAGGGCCACCTGGGTTACCTGGACCCTCTGGAAGACCAGGTCAAGATGGTACACCAGGAACAGATGGAGAACCAGGCCAACCGGGAACACGAGGAGAAAACGTACGCTACTTTTACTGCATATAAATCATGTCTCATGTTTTACTTCTACCACATTCACACCTGGAAGTTTCAAGTAAGTATAAGGATTCTACCTAGATGGAGATGATTCACGTAAATTCGAAGATGTAGCTGCTGTAATGTTTAATGGTCTGTTTAAGGGAGACATGATGCAGCCAAGTGGGATTTTTTAATAGATCCCAAATAGGGTGGAGCACACAGTACCAAAAATACGTGTGTGTGTGTGTGTGTGTGTGTGTGTGTGTGTGTGTGTGTGTGCGTGTGCGTGTGCGTGTGTGTGTGTGTAGGGTCTACCTGGATACCAAGGAGATCGAGGCAGTAAAGGGGAGCTGGGTGAGTGGGTAAGAGCGTCCAGAGTTTCTTTATAAATCACAGTGTTCATTTGTGTGTGTAATTGATTATTAAATGTTTATAATACAAATGCATTAATACTCGAAGCACATGAAGTACTCATGATTTTACAGAACACATTATATGGCTTGATGTAATGAATAAATATACGGATGTCACCCAGAAGAGGATGGGTTCCCTTTTGAGTCTGGTTGCTCTCAAGGTTTCTTCCTCATACCATATTAGGGAGTTTTTTCCTTGCCACTGTCCCCACTGGCCCACTCATTAGGGATAAAACAAATAGGGACACATTTTTGGTGTGAAAGTTTCGATTTGGAATCCATTTATTTCTGTAAAGCTGCTTGGAGTGAGGCAACATCAATTGTTAAATATGCTTTTCAAATAACATTTAATTAAATTGATCTCTAAAGTTTAAAAAGTAACGTGTATGCCATGAATTGCACTGAACAAAGTGTAGAAACTGGTGTGCACGTGTCTCAAAAATGAAGTGCTCGACAATTTGTCCACACATCAACACAATTCACTGCATGGCGTCCTCATGCTCTGGTTTGAATGCTGTTACAATGTTTTTTAAGGTGGCTGGGAGTTATTTATAGTAAGATGTTGTAGTTTCTTCTGTTGATGTTTTCCGCAAGCGTCCAGATCGGAGGTCATTATGTCACATAAAAAAGTATGCTAGGCTCATGGTGCATAGTCGTTCTGTTTTTAGAACTGATACGTGATGGCAGTATGGATATCAGTGCAGTTGTAGTAAATATTATATGTTGAGATTTCCTTTTTAAAAGTGTTAGAAATATGAAACGATGTATTCTTGACCTTAGGGTTACACTGGAGAACCGGGACCTCGGGGCGAGAGGGGCAGGAATGGGCAGAAGGTAAAAGCATGTCCTGTTTTTAGCATTAGTTGAGTTTAGCTAAACTCTGATGTGGGTTTTTTTTTTGTTTGTTTACAGGGAAATAAAGGGGAAATTGGTCTGAGCGGAATAACGGGCTACGTTGTAAGTAAATACATAGAAACAAACATTTATTGGTTTGACTTCAATTATGTGTTTCTGACCATTTATGTGTCTGTCTGAGATTCTCATTTGCATTACTGTGATATCTGAATTGTGTGCAGTTGAACTGTAACTAAAGGCTTACAAATAAGGACTGATCAGATTTTTTAGTTACTCCAAAATCACCGTAAGGGCAAATGTCTGAATTTGTTCTTTGATAGATTCCTTTATGTTTGTCATACAACATTGATACTTATGTATTCACATTCAAGCCCTATTTTTGTCTCTCAACTCTCTGGGTCTGATTCTTATTAATATGATGTCTCACAAACAAGCGCTTAGGGTTTTTAGAAAATTATTAAAGCAATAATATTTTAAACAGGTTTAAGTTTACATTAAAGTCAAATGTGTGAAATAGTTTTTCTCTAATAGTTTTCTACATAGTCTCATTGGACTTGGTGGCATCCATGCTTCCTTGTCCATTGTGTTCTTGTTATTTGTTGTTTATTTTTTATGTTAATCATAATGAAATAAACTTGTTAAAAATAAGTACAACTCTCAGATTTGATAAAAATGTACAACGTCTTTTCAAGCTTAAATCTTTCCTTTTGGTTCTGCCACCTTAAGAAGATCTAAACACTCTGAGAGCATCTGAAGCAAGACACTATGTGACTATATTGGGTGTTATAGGTGTACTGTAAGCTGCACCACTGCTTTTTTTGACCATCTGCAAACAAAATTATCATACACAGACTCTGAACTAGGGCTGAAACAATTCCTCGAGTAACTCGAGTAAATTGAATACAAAAATGCTCAGTTTAGTCAATTTAACTACACACTGAGCACTGTGTTTCCCCACGGACCATTATTACTAACGCACCACCCGCTAGGCTCTGGACAGCTTTTGTACACAGAATACACAGCAGAATGAAAAATGGAGGAACAGAGAGAAAACAGCGAAGGTCAAGGAGAAGATTCAGACCAACAAAAATGACAAAGTTTCCAAAAAGTTTGGGATCATTTCAAACTAAAACATAAAAAAGACGTTGTAGCTTTTTAAAGTAATTTGAAATAGATTTTTATATTTTTATTTACAATTTATTTTTTAGAATAATTAACATCTGTGAAAAATAAACCCATTTAGTGCATTTAATTGTCATGTTACATCAAAAATGTAAATGCACACACACACACACACACACACACACACACACACACACACACACACACACACACATATATATATATATATA
>JAAIIK010000028.1:2097432-2133244 GCA_014706435.1 Silurus glanis | reverse complement strand
GGAGCTGGAGGTAGCAGAGCTGAAGATGTTGAGGTTTTTGTTGGGAGTGACGACGATGGACAGGATTAGAAATGAGTTTATTAGAGGAACAGCGCATGTAGGACGTTTTGGAGACAAAGCGAGGGAGGCGAGATTGAGATGGTTTGGACATGTGCAGAGGAGGGACATGGGGTATATCGGTAGAAGAATGCTGAGGATGGAGCCCCCAGGAAGAAGGAAAAGAGGAAGGCCAAGGAGGAGGTTTATGGATGTGGTGAGGGAAGACATGCAGGTAGTTGGTTGAAAGAGGCAGATGTGGAGGACAGGGGGGTATGGAGACGGAAGATCCGCTGTGGCGACCCCTAATGGGAGCAGCCGAAAGAAGAAGAAGTTCGTTTTTTTGTTAACAAATGTGTTACAGTATAATCTTAAAAATATAAATAAAATTGCACATCTGTAGGGGACACCTGGACCTCGTGGACAGAGAGGATTCATGGGAGCACCTGGTCCTCCGGTATTTCAACTTTTCTTTAAGCCTCTTGTATATCATTTAGCATTATTAAAGTTTTCTAGCACATAAACCCTGACATTTGACACCCTGACAGGGAGAACCTGGATGGCCCGGTTTTACAGGAGCTCCAGGTCCAACAGTACGTCATAAATTCTACTTATTGTATACTTGTAAGTTTCTCTATTACTCTTTAATAACGTGTGGATCTGGTCCTGCAGGGTCTTATGGGGCAGATAGGTGTCAAAGGATTGGGTGGAGTCAAAGGACCTCCTGTAAGATACATGTTCTGTTTACTTCTTCAAAAAAGTAAATTAAATCCTGAATTTACGGATTAAATCTGATAATCTGTGTTCAGGGTCAGCCTGGTGAAATCGGAGCAAGAGGAGAGGTTGGGAAACTAGTGAGTCACATACATTAAATTGATTCAATATCCTTTTTTTTATTTGTCAAACTATATTTATTTGGTGGAAAAAGACACATAACCTGATTTAATTTTCACAAATTTAATAATTAGCCTATAAAAATTGTAATTCTATGAGTAAAATGTGGGTTCCGAAAGCTTTTTGTCAAGTTTTTTGTTTTGTGCTTGTCAAGCAAAAAGTCTGAAGTAAAAAAACAAAACAACACAAATACCAATTAAAAAATTAACTTATCAAAAAATAAATGAAAATGCAATAATATGAAATAATAAGTGAATAAAATGTTCTACAGAGAAAATTCCCAAGAATGGCAGTACTAAATACTTCAAGCATATCAGTGGGAGTGAGATAACAAAACATTTACATATACTAGTATTATATATAGTATAAACTAATGTTTTATTTGTATAATTCTGTAATAGGATCAGCCAGGACACTGGTTTTTGTATGTAGACTATAAAAAGGAAAGAGGTTTGTGCCATCTGCTGGGCAAACAATTTATATCTCTCCACAAAAACATTGGAACAGAGATGAACTAAAACTATAAAAATTGACAAAAATTCTGGTATAATTCTGTATGCAGCTGCAACAATAGAACTATATCATTTAAACCTTAGGTTAGGTTAAACAAAAAGACAAAAAAAGAAAAAAAATCATTGAATTGGATAAAATTGCAAAAACAACTGCAAATTTGTAAATGTAAAATTCAAGAGTGAACATGTACATGACTAAAACAGACAAAAATATCATTTTACACCTTCTGGTTAAAAGAGTTAATTAATACATTAATACATGTTTTCAGGGAGATCCGGGTTCTGATGGGATAATGGGATTCCATGGAGATGCCGGGCCGCAGGTACTATGCGCATTTCTAATCACTCTTTAACATAACCAATGCAAAAGTGTTCATCTTTAAAAGAATATTTTTGAAATATTATTGATGGTTTTCTTTTTTAATAACACGACATGCAGCATTTGAAGCAACAACAAATGCTCTGACTGAAAGAATTTCCCGCACTGAATATTTAACTGATTTTAGGGTGAACCAGGGCGAGAAGGACCTCCAGGTCCTAAAGGAGATCCTGTAAGAAATTTTCTTTGATATTTCACATATTTTTGTTTACTTTTAATTAACGCAAAAAAAAATTATTAACTTTTAAATAATTTTATACACTTACTAGTATATGATATTTTTTTGTTTCATTTATATATCCTGTGTTTATACGCCTACAGGGACAGATTGGAACTGAAGGATCCATTGGAGACCAAGGACCACCAGGACCACCAGTAAGACTGCTTTCTTAATGAATGAGTTAAATAAAATAGGAATGTTATAATTCCTAATTTAAATGATTCAAATGTTTCACACTGATACATGTAGAATTTTAAGTTGTGTATTCATTTGACAAAAATTGCTTTATAGTCATGGAACATCTATAGAGCCTGATTTGTGAAAAAAGTAAGGCTGTTTAATTATTTATGTTTGGGTGTGAATATGCAAATTAGGCCACACCTCTTGACCATGGCAATCAGCTTTTTTTTTTTTAAATAACTTAGCTACCTCACTAGTTAACATTAGTCACAGAGCTATATGACCCGTCTTCAGGTGTTGGGGAGGTGTTAGCTTAAAACATAAGTACTCTGGATCAGAAGGTCACAAGTTCAAATACCAGCACCACCAAGCTGCCACTGCTGGGCCCTTGAGCAAGGCCCTTTCTACTCATCTGCTCAGTTGTAAGTCGATCTTGATAAAGGCATCTGCCACATGCCATAAATGTAAATAGAAATATCTTCACATTGTCATTTTTTATATATTGATAACTTAACTGCAGTCTGTCAGGTACCTGTCCGAAAATAACGTTACCGTGTCAACTTATACCAAATCATCAACATTATCTGAGGTGGCATGTGTGCTATCTTAGCATACTTGACTTAAAAATTTTATTGGTCCAAAACTATGAAGTGAAAGTGCTTTATTCCAAAGTGTAATTAAAAAGACATTATGTTTCTTTGTAGCTTTGATGTTCTGGCTAAACATCTGGCTAAACATTAAATATTGACCTTTTTGATTGTTTTAGGGCACTGCTGGTAAAGCTGGAAAGCCAGGACCCTCAGGTGATCCAGTAAGATTATTTAACACATTTTTTATTGTGTTTATATTAATTTATATAGACATGTAGAATTAAAGCAAAAACAGTTCTGTTTATTTGAAATGGTCTCATTTACATGTAGGGTCTGAAAGCTGAGAAAGGAGATAAAGGTGATCCCGGTGAAAAAGGAGAACAAGTGAGTTTTTACCTTTACGGCATTTAAAATACCCCCTTATCCAGAGTGACTTACATTTATCTCATTCATACACCTGAGCAGTTGAGGGTTAAGGGCCTCACTCAAGAGTTCGGCTGTGGAAGTTTGTTGTTGCTGGGATTTGAACTCAGGGTAGAACATGGTGCAATGCAGGGTGGAGAATCTGTGTGTGGGGTTGTTCTTCAGTGAGTGTCAGAAGATTTCGTGCTCGGCATAACACGGTATAAAGAGGAGGTGTGTCAGACTTCAATTTCCTGCCAGTCAATGTTTCCATGTTTGCCTAGCTCTTTTAACAAAGCAGAAATCATTTCTTAAAATGGTGCTCATGTTCTTGAATCTTCCTGCAACATTACCTCAAATCCATATTGACATATATGCATGTGTTATCAGGGTTCTCCAGGCTCTCTGGGTTTGCCTGGATTCCGTGGTCGAGCGGGTCGTTCTGGCATTCAGGGAGAACCCGGGCCAATTGGATTTGCTGGATCACCAGGACCACAAGTAAACACCTGATTTTGTTTGTACTTTATTTAATGGGGTCTTTGTGATCAGTTGTGTGTGTGACTGTGTTTTGGTGTTTAATGTTTAAGGGTTTGGAAGGAGGCACTGGAGATCAGGGAAAAGAGGGCAAAGATGGCCCCAAGGTAACCAATCTGATTTAGAGAAGAATGAAAGAAGACAGATGGCAAAACGTTCTTTTCTAAAATAAAAACATTTCCATTTTCAGGGAGAACGAGGTCCGGATGGTGTAACTGGAGTTCTGGGACCAAGAGGTGATAAGGTACATGAATAAAGTAACTTGAAATGAAGCTTAAATGATAACCAGGACAAAAGTGTGATCACGCTCAGAATCCAGACCTGTTCTAGACCTTCCATAATGGATGTGACATAGTAACTAATTTGGTCTGTGATGTCACATATGACAGCATTCAAACAACAAAGCACAAGTGATTGTTCATCAAATCATGTTTGTGGAAGCTCTTTAAGTCTCTGTGTAGTACCCAGCTACAAAGTATTTTCCTTATAGATAATGTTCCCTTTCAGGAACTCGAGCTGCGTTGGAACGCTTTGGGAACGCGACTGCATTGTCCATGCTCTGAGTAATGAGTCTAATCAGTCAAAATTGAAAACAGGCTGTCACCGGCGGGGTGACGTCAGGACCAGGGAGTATAAAGCGCACCTGGAGAGAAGACTACTTCAGCTTCTATTTTGTTCATGAAGCACTCTGTGTGAAATGTAATGTTTGTCTGTCTGTTTATCAAAAAAATGAAGGCATTTAAGAAAACCAAGCACATGTTTGGTCCTTGTGCTTCTCCCTGTCCTCGCTTAATTTCGGGAAGGGATACACACAGCGTGTATGTGGCTTGTTTGGGAGCAGAGCATGCGAATTCAACTCTCGAGAGAGCCGATTGCCAGCACTGCACTCGCATGCCTATGCAGCTGCTCCACTCCCGGTGGGCGCTCTTTGAGAAGGACGCCTCCACTCCTTGCGGACGCCCCACTCTCTCCTTCGGGCCTGTTCGGCAACGCCTGTGGGGGGATGACCGGGGGGCATGTAGCCACGCTTTTCTCTGTGCCCGTTTCCGCCAAGATTTATTTTTTTTCCCTAGGTGGTAGAGACCTTTCTCCAATCCAGAGCTCCCTCCACAAGGAGGTCATATGCCGCAAGATGGCATCTGTTCACTGCATGATGCTCTCGGCACTGATTGGACCCAGTCCACTGCCCGGTTGGTTCAGTGCTGGAGTTTCTGCAGAAGCAGTTTGCAAAAGGGTTGGCTCCGTCCACCATTAAAGTCTACATGTCCGCCGTTTCGGTGTATCACGCCCCTGTGTCCAGGCATTCACTGGGCAGAGACCCATTCCTGACACGTTTGCTCCGCGGCACCCGGAGGCTGAGGCCTCCGGTGCATCCCAGTGTGCCTGGTTGGGATCTATCCAAGCCCCCCCTTCGAGCCTTTGGCCGAGATTTCATGGAGGCACTTGTCCATCAAGACCGCTTTCTTGCTGGCCATCTGCTCTCTGAGGAGAGTGGGTGATTTACAGGCCCTCTCTGTGGCCCCCTCTCCAGTTTACTCCAGGCATGACCATTGGCTTCCTGCACCCTAGAGCGGGTTACGTCCCCAAGGTGCCCTCATCGTCCCACGACCTGTCAGGCTCCAGGCATTCAACCCTCCTCCATTCCTGACCCAGACCAGGAGAGGTTGAACCGGCTGTGCCCGGTCCGAGCTCTGTGCCACTCCTGGCACCTCTGTCCTTTGACTCAGTTGTGCTCATTCACACTAGTCAGGGACTGGTCGGTGTGGTGTTATTGGACTTTCGTTCCCAAAGCCTTCCGAAGCAGCTTAAGTTCCTGAAAGGGAACGTCTCTAGGGAACGAGACGCTGCATCTCTAGCCACACCTCCGGCGCCCCTTCAGCACTTCCTTTACTGATTAGACTCATTACTTAGAGCATGGACAACGCAGTCGCGTTCCCAAAGCGTTCCGATGCAGCGTCTCATTCTCTCAGGGAACTAGGGTTACATACGTAACCTAGAGACATTCCAAGTCCTGCTAAGCTCTGTATTGCTAGCTAGTAAGTTCTCTTTTGCTAGCTAATTTCCTTTTGGCCAGCTAGATGTGTTCATCTAAACTAATTTCTTTAGCTAGAAAAACTGTCTTTTGCTAGTTAGCTGTCTTTCATTGTCACCTTTTGTTTGCTGGTTAACATGTTTTGTTTTGGCAACTTTTGTGTGCTAGATTGGAATTACCAGTTAATTTGTGAATGAAATAATGCTTTAATAAGTTGCATTATTTTTTAGATTCTTGACAATTTTTTTTCTGAAAGGGTCGAATCGGACGGGGTGGATTCAGTGGTCTGCCTGGACCTTTGGTAAGGCCTTGTCTTTTTGTAATGATAACTGTCTTTAGCATTAATAATTATGC
This sequence comes from Silurus glanis, assembly GCA_014706435.1. Classification (NCBI taxonomy): domain Eukaryota; kingdom Metazoa; phylum Chordata; class Actinopteri; order Siluriformes; family Siluridae; genus Silurus; species Silurus glanis. The sequence goes on along the minus strand of JAAIIK010000028.1, from coordinate 2,127,111 downwards.
TACTATTCTTATATATACATAGGGGCCAATGGGGAAATCAGGAGAGCACGGACCTGAAGGAGAGCCTGGTATCAAGGTTCCTGTGTACATCAAATTAATTACTTTAACTTTGTATAAAAAATGTTGATACTCCCGGGTTACTGCATATTTTGTTGAATAAGTTGTAATTTGATGTTGCAGGGTAGAATAGGATTTCCTGGAGGGCCTGGAGCTAAAGGTTTAAAGGTAGGCAACTTTTTTAACACATTACATAACAATACAAAACAATACATAATTCCAGAAGAATTCAGCCTTGACATATGAGTCCACCGGTTTCCAGTATGCCATAATCTCCATAAATCCTAAAACCTTAAACCCCAAATAAACCCAAACTAAGCACTGATAACTAATCAAACTCCAGGGACATCATCAATATTAACCACTAACTGTAAACCTTAACTCTTATCTTGAAACCAAAACTCAAATTCTAATCTCTCTACCAAAATCCTTTGTCCTTTTTGCTAATTTTTAACACAACTTTTACCCTGATCGATTATCATTTATCATTGAACTCCAAATCCTGAGCCCTGCTATCTAGCTCAACTTCAAGATTACTTTTAATCTTTTAATTAGCGATTGATCAAATTAATTAATTAAAGAGCTCTAATCATTGACTTCAGTGGTCACTTAGGATCTTGTAACTTCTAGCTTCTGATCGAGAGACGGAAGGAACCTGGAAGCCTAGCCTAACTCTCATCATGATACTGTCACCACCATGCTTCACATTTGCTTTAGGTGTGGACTGCAGGGTTTTCCAGGGATTTGGTTTTGTGCCAAGAACAGAATGTTGGATCTGATAAAAAAAAAAATAAAAAAAAGTCTACATATTTTTCTCCAAATATTTATCACTGTTTCCTTCAGCTTCTTGTTTGCCTCACAGAATAATCACTTCCCTACTCGTTCACGGACTTTTTTTTTTCCAAACACTAGGGTTGATAATCTCTCAAAGAGGGTATATTATGGTAATGTGTCACTTGAGATCAGCCGTAATCTAATCTAGAGTTATTTCTTTATATAGGGTCTGCAGGGTTTTTCAGGGATTCGTGGCCAAGATGGAATTCACGGTTCTCCAGTAAGAGCAGTGCATAATAAACAATAAGAGGTAAATAAGGATGCGGCAGTTAAAAGTGACAGTGAAAATGCTAAATTGATTTTCAGGGACTCACAGGAGCAATAGGAGCGAATGGAGATACTGGTTCTACAGGAAACAGGGTGAGAAAAAGTCACTGGAAGATTTACTCTGTGTCCGGAACATTTTCAGAGGACTTGACTTTCAGACCCATTAATTGACTTTGTTTGTCTTTTAGGGTTTCCAGGGAAAACCTGGTGCTCCTGGTGTGCAAGGTCCTGTTGGAAAAAGTGTGAGTACAATTTAGGTTTGTCACAGCTGCATGTTCCAGGATTTGATCTTAATCTCCAGTGCAAGATATTTGTATTAAATGTATTGTCTTGTAATGTAATGTTTGTCCTTTACAGGGAGATCCAGGAAGTAGCGGAATCGCTGGCAAACCTGGAAAGCCAGGAGTGAAGGTAAATTATAAAAAGCATTACATTTAATATGCTGAAGTGCGAATAAAGATGAAAGCTGGAACCATTTGTCAGATTTATAAGACAAAAAAGCCGTCTGCAACCTGGTTACAGTTATTTTCAAACAGTGGGTGAAGACTTACCCTTTCCTGAAATACTTAAACTAAAGGCAGATGGTATTGTTTGAGACTTGAAATCGCTTTTGTTACTTAATGAATGTATCCAGGTTGAACAATCACCCTATAGAACACAAGCAGAGCAAAGATAATGATGATCAGGTGATCAGGAATGTCTCTGATCTCAGTCATGTTTACATCACTGACTCCCTCTGTCTCATACCGTTAACCCCATACTTCATGCTGTTTTCTGCCATGCTCGTTGTTAGCTTTGTGAACTAGCCTACGCCTGTGGCGTGTGAGAGCCAGGAAATGATACACCAGTGGTAGATTGAAAAAAACACGCCATGACAAGAAATAGGTTGATTGGCTGAAAACGGCACGCAGTGAGATGAAAAAATATTGATCATGTCACGAAATAGATTAAAACTAAAGTAACGAGTGTGGTTTGAAAATGTAAGAAGTGGGAAGTACAGATATTTGTGCAAAAAATAGAATGAGTGAAAGTAAAACATTGTCAGTAATATAAATAGTGAACTTATACCAGAAAAAATCTGCTTAGGTACATTCATATCTCCAGGCATCTCTGGTTTTTAAGCACGATGCAGGGGTGAATAACAGCCCGAGGTAAAGCGCAGTCAATCAAAATGTAGTAACACCCACATGTCACACTTTCCTTCCAGCCAATCAGAATCCAATAATCAGTCTGTTGATGGTATAATTAGTTGCTCATGTTGGATCTTAAATTTAATCTAACCACAATCTTACCACATTGTTTTGTGTTTAACCAACATTATCAAAGCAGTTGAATCAGTATATCAGTGTTTACATGTGTTTTGTGAAACTGATTACATTGCATTGTGCTAACAAGCCTGTATTTATCAGGGAATCAAAGGCACCGAGGGTCCAAAGGGATTTCCTGGCAGTCCAGGGCAGAAGGTCAGAACTTTGTAAACTCAACTTAATAATATTTCTTTGAACTGATTAAAGATTGTCAAACTGCATGTTCGTAGGGAGTTCAAGGAAACCATGGTCCAAAGGGAAAACCTGGACGTCCAGTAAGTTCTTTGTTTAATCTAATTATTTTAAAGTGTTTAAAGCGATTTATCTCAGACAGTAATCTTAATATTTATTAATGTTAATCTATATTCAGGGAGCTCGAGGTCTGCCTGGAGTAAAGGGTTACAGAGGACCTGCTGTAAGAAATCACTTTAATAATAAAGGTTTTTTTATACATTTTTTTTATTTACTGTAAACTGCAAGGTCGGGACCACACACTAAACACACTCAGTGTGAGTCAAAGAGATTAATATCAATTTTAAATAATATTATAAGAGCAGATAATATGGAAAATGAATCAACATCTGAATAAAAAAATTGAATCAACATCAGGATTCAAAAAACATCTTTTATTGTACAAAGAAAAAAGTATGACTTAAATTAATAATAAAGTAATTCATTGGATGTTTATATATAAACATCCGATGCACTATATAGTATTACTTTTTCCAACTTAATTACATCATGGTTACAAGTGGTTTATATTTTATATTATAGGGTGTACAGGGGAATATGGGTGTGTGGGGGATGATTGGCCTCCAGGGGCCACCAGGAGATCAAGGGCCTCAAGGACCACCTGGACCTGTAGGGGTGCTTGGATACCCGGTATCGAGTTATTTAATTATGTTTAAAGCATTCCTAAATTGAATAAATGTGTACATCTTTTCTAATGTCACTACATCCAAACGATTCCCTCCTCCAGGGTAAAGATGGACCAGCAGGAGATTTAGGACCTCAAGGAGATAAAGGAAATAAGGTTTGTTATCATAACCATGTAAAATATTGATATACAGTTATTATTTAATTATAATAATAATTAAATTTTTTGTGTACAGGGAGTTAAAGGAGCAGAGGGAGGGGAAGGAACTTCTGGCGTCGATGGTGAGGAGGTAGATTGATTAAAATTGCGGAAACCTTTTTTTAATGTAATTTTTGTCAATTTGTTGAATGAAATTCAGAGAAATCAGATTTATTCATAGATATTGGAATGCTGTGTTTCAGGGTGGAGTTGGGATCTCAGGATTGGTTGGGCTTCAGGGATTTAAAGGACCACCAGTGAGTTTTTGTGTCAAGAATGGATCAAGAAGGCACAAATGAGGCATTGAAGGGTACCAATGGGTGTCATTAGGCTAAAGGTAGCATTGATGCCTATGGGGTATGTTATGTACCAATAGAGCACATGTAAGGTACTAGCGAGGCATCAATGGGGCAAAACACAGAAAGGATATCAATGGGTGCTACTAAAGGAGTACCAGGGGGTATCAACAGGACTTTACTGATGTAACAACAAAACATTGCAACAATGAAACCAACAGTGCATTAATGTAGTGCTAAAAGGAATTCGTGAATTCGAAATCAATGCTATATTTTTTGACACCCAATTTGACTACCACTGGTAGTTTATGAATGGGGCGTTCAATAATAACTAGCAACCCTTGGTTCACTAGTAGTGTATGAATGTTTGACTAACAAATTATATTAGCAATAGGTCCCGGTAGAACAGTAATGTGTACCAAGAGGCTAGCAAATAGGAGCCCTTGGGATATTAATGGTTCAATAATAGTGCACTAATAAGTAATGACCAGTACTGCTTCAGCCTACTGCTCCTTTATTTCTCACATTAATTCTATTTCCCAGAAACTCATGAGTGTGAAGAGCCGATGTCGGGAATCTGTAGGATACTTGATCATGATCCGGATGTAGAACCTTGTGTGCCAAAACCTACAGCCGTTTTCCAACCCACTGTCATCATTCGTCTTTATGTTTTTTCTTCTATGAGACACACAGTTATGGTCCTTATGTTTCAGGGTGAAAAGGGGAGTCCTGGATTTGCTGGAGTTCCTGGATTAAAAGGTGTAAGAGGAGAAGGAGGGAATCAAGGACCACCAGGAATAAAAGGCACAACAGGACTAGAAGTATGTAGTAAAAAATCAAATGCACCATGCACTGACTGGATATTGTACCATGCACTAACAAATATTGTATATAAAAAAGATAAGGCTTTGCACTAAACATGACTAATTAATGTGTTTCTGGTTTTTAGGGACAGAGTGGCCTTCAAGGGCAAGCAGGAGAGCAGGGACCTTCTGGAGAAAAGGTAAGCCTTAATACATTCCCAACAAGGATTGTGGAGGGTTCCTTACAATTTGCTTTACATATTTTTGAGCTCTACAATCACCTGCATGTAATTCACAAATCTGAGGTTGCCAGATATTTCCTGAGTAGCCCTATCCAGGGCAGGATTTTTTCAATAGCATCTGTGTCTTCAAACACAAGCAACGTCAAACATGAATATAACCAGAGACTAGACTGATGAAGGCATTTTATTCTTTGCTGTCTAATGTGGTATGATGTAATCCAAATGCATGTTTTTAGGGCCGGTCCGGTTCCAGAGGACGTCCAGGCTCAACAGGTAAATACGGACAGGGCGGTAAAACTGGACCCCATGGTGCAAAGGGTGATAAAGGTGAACTTGGGATTATTGTGAGTAAATTGAATCGTACAGGAGAAAATGTATTAAACACACACTGACTGACATACAGTTCTCCAGCGGTGTGTTTTCTTTGCTTTAATATTTTTATTTTAGGGTGAGAGCGGGATTTTAGGTCCTTCAGGTCCTGAAGGTGCACCAGGATCATCAGTACGTGTTTTATGTGTTTCATTAACTTTATGTAATTCCAATAAATTTGCTTTTGTTTGAAATATTTCTCCTAATGCCACCTAAATACAGGGTTTAATAGGACACAGAGGTCTTGCTGGAAGCAAAGGACACTCTGGGCTAAAAGTAAGTTCTGTTTGTGTAATGAAGGTGAACATTTGCGCTGCTATTTTTCTTGTAATTTAATTATCATTTTTTGATTTATTTTGGTTGAAAGGGAGATTTTGGTGAACAAGGGAAACCTGGAGCGAGAGGGGAAAAGGGACCAGAAGTACATTTTCTTTTATTTTATGAAACATAATACAATTATATCCTTATTGAAACAATATAATTTAATAACTAATTGTTTTAGGGTGCTGAAGGTTCAAGAGGAAAGAAAGGAGAAATTGGAGAACGAGGCAAATATGTGAGCCTTTAAAAAATATATACACAGATATAAATCAGTAACAAGCTTATATTATTATTATTATTATTATTATACAGATTTTTTTAAAGGGCATTTTTATTCTATAAAATGTATTTCAAGATAATAAAATTATTATTATAAATTATTAAATTATTATTACAGTTTTTTTGGATTGCTTAAGCACGATTTTCAAAACAGGGCCTGTGTTCTCAAAACACTACACACAATTAGCACAACCACACACCCAATTAGCAAAACACTACAGATCCCTTGCATAATTAAACACTCTTGTAAAAACTATACACTTCTGTGTAAAAACCACACTTTGTTACCATATGAAACACACACGTTTCACATTACTATACTCTGTTTGCACGAGTTACACTCTGCTGTGATAAACCTAAAACACTTTTAGCACTTCTACTTCCCTATGATTAGAGTAGGCTACCATCAATAAAGTACAAATATAATGAAAATTCACCAAACACTACACAAGACCAATGTTGCAGACTGAAGAAACTCATTTATTTGTCAACACGCCCAAAATGTTGACATGGAGATTCATAATACTGTAACAAAACGTCACTTCACGTATTGTACTGTAAGTTCACTGTAAAAAAAAAAAAAAAAAAGAACTAGACATTGTCTCTTCGCCTAGCTGGATCTGGCCAGAGAATTTCATCAACATCGCCGGCAATGTTGTCATTAGCAAGACACCTTGGAAAGAAACGCCTTGAATGACGAATCCATCCTTGCATTGCTGCTACCTCCATCTGGTCACAGGCCTCCTCCATGGCTTGGATGAGGGGTACCTCAGCCTGGAGACGGAGATCATATACCTTCCACCGCCATGCCGAGAAAAACTCTTCTATAGGGTTGAGGAATGGAGAGTATGGTGGAAGATATAGGACGGTGAAATGTGGATGTTGCTGAAACCAGTTCTGAACCAGAGCAGAGCGGTGGAAAGACACATTGTCCCAGACAACAATGTATTGCATATGATCGTTTTGATTTGCTGCTGTTATGTTGTGCAACTGGTCCAAGAATGTAAGTATGAGTGCTGTGTTGTAAGGGCTCATATGGGCATGGCGGTGGAAGACCCCATTCTGTGTAATGGCTGCACAGAGTGTTATATTACCCCACGTTGCCCTGGGACATTGACTATAGCCCTGTGGCCAATGATGTTTCTTCCCCTCCTTCGTGTTCTCGTCAGGTTGAACCCAGCCTCATCTACGTAAATGAACTCATGCTGGATCTCCTCTCCATCCATTCGTAAAACTCTTTGAAGAACAGTGTCATGCAAAATTGTGTAGTTCAGTGTAGATCTAGTATACATATTACAGTACAGTAAAAGATTATGAGACAGTATGCAAGAACACACTGCTAAAGTGAATACATACCTCTGCATAATCATGCCGCAGTCGTTTCACCCTTTCGGAATTGCGCTCGAAAGGCACTCGATAAATCTTTCATTTGAATATGTTTTTTTTTAGGATGCGTGCCAGTGTTGATGTTGAGACCTGATGGATATCGTTGAAACTGGCGTGGTTATTGACAATGTTAGCTTGGAGCTGATTGAGTGTTATAGCATTGTTGGCCAAAACCATGTTTACTATCTCCCTCTCTTGCTGTTCTGTGAACATAGGAGGCCTTCCCCCTTGTCGTTCCTGACCCTCAATCCTATGTCGAATAAAAACAGTATACAATAGTACAGTAATTTCACAGGAAAAGGTAACAGAAGTGCTGATAGTGCATAGAATACAGTACTGTGAGCAGTTACTGAAACCGTGCAGATGTTTTTGATATGATGATAATTTTCAATACCTTTTTTTCAGTCGAAATGTTCTTATCACACTTGCCACTGTGTATCGGCTTAGATTTGGCTGTACTCGCAGTCCAGCCTCCCTCAGCGTCAGGCCGTGTTTGACAACGTGGTCAACCAGTGTTGCGCGGATCTCATTTGTCAGATTCGGTCCTCTTTGAGCACCTTCTTGTCTTCCTCTTTCTCTACCTCCAGCATGGCCTCCATCTCTTCCTCTTCCTCTGTTGATTCCTCCTCTGTTGATTCCGCTTCCTCCCCTTCCTCCTCCTCCTTGTCCTCCTCCTCGTTCTCCTCGTTCTCCTCCTTGTCTTACTCTTTCTCTGACTCTTTCCATTGTGCTTGAAGACCGATGAACTCACCTGCTGCTTTTTATAGTGCTTATACACCTGATTGGTGTGTCTACAATTAAGCAAACAAGTGTTTGCACACCTGATGACTGTGTTGAACCAATTGGTTGGACGGTGCAGTAATTTGACAGTCAGTGCTTTGGTATTGCAAGGAAGTGACTTCATGATAGATTTTTGTGTGTAATGTATGTTAAGTGTAACCCAGCCATTAGGGTTGCACAAGCCAGTGCACTCTTAGTGCCGGTCCCAAGCCCGGATAAATGGGGAGGGTTGCGTTAGGAAGGGCATCCAGCGTAAAACATGTGCCAAATCAAATATGCGGGTCACGATTAAGAATTTCATACCGGATCGGTCGAGGCCCGGGTTAACAACGACCGCCACAGGTATCGTTAGCCAACAGGGTACCGGTGGAAATTGGGCTACTGTTGGCCGAAGGAGGAGAAGGAGAGGAGGAAGACGTCTACAGAGACGGAAGGGAATGGAGAAGTGTAGGAGAGTGGAGGTTCGGGTTGGTACTTTAAATGTTGGCACTATGACTGGTAAAGGGAGAGAGTTAGCTGATATGATGGAGAGGAGAAAGGTAGATATGCTGTGTGTTCAGGAGACCAAGTGGAAAGGGAGTAAGGCCAGAAACATTGGAGGTGGGTTTAAACTGTTCTATTATGGTGTGGATGGAAAGAGAAATGGTGTAGGGGTGATTCTGAAGGAAGAGTACAGTAAGAGTGTAGTGGAGGTGAAGAGAGTTTCTGATAGGGTGTTGATCGTGAAGGTGGAAGTTGAAGGGATGATGATAAATGTCATCAGTGCCTATGCTCCACAAGTCGGCTGTGAGATGGAGGAGAAGGAAAGATTCTGGAGTGAATTAGATGAAGTGGTAGATGGTGTACCTAGAAATGAACGATTGGTGATTGGGGCAGACTTTAATGGACATGTAGGTGAAGGGAACAGAGGTGATGAGGAGGTGATGGGTAGGTATGGCCTAAAGGAGAGGAATGTGGAAGGGCAGATGGTGGTAGATTTTGCTAAAAGGATGGAAATGGCAGTGGTGAATACGTATTTTAAGAAGAAGGAGGATCATAGGGTGACCTATAAGAGTGGAGGAAGGTGCACACAGGTGGACTATGTTCTATGTAGGAGATGCAACCTGAAGGAGATTGGAGACTGTAAGGTGTTGGCAGGGGACAGTGTAGCTAGACAGCATCGGATGGTGGTCTGTAGGATGGTTTTGGAGGCGAAGAAGAAGAGGAGGAGAGTAAGGACTGAAAGAAGAATAAGATGGTGGAAACTGAAGGAGGAAGACTGTAGTGTGAGGTTCAGGGAAGAGGTCAAACAGGGGCTTTGTGGGGGTGAAAAGGTGCTGGATGATTGGGAAACTACTGCAGGAGTGATGAGGGAGGCAGCTAGAAAGATACTTGGTATGACATCTGGAAATAGAAAGGAAGAGAAAGAGACGTGGTGGTGGAATGTGGAAGTGCAGGAGAGCATAAGGGGAAAGAGGTTAACAAAACAGAAGTGGGATCGACAGGGTGATGAGAAAAGTAGGCAGGAGTACAAAGAGATGCGGCAGCAGGTAAAGAGGGATGTGGCGAAAGCCAAGGAAAAGGCATACGAGGAGCTGTATGATAGGTTGAACACTAAGGAAGGAGAAAAGGATTTGTACCGATTGGCCAGGCAGAGAGATCGAGCTGGGAAGGATGTGTTGCAAGTTAGAGCAATAAAGGATGGAGATGGAAATGTGTTGACTAGTGAGGAGAGTGTGTTGAGAAGATGGAGGGAGTATTTTGAGCAGCTGATGAACGAGGAAAATGAGAGAGAGAGAAGGTTGGATGATGTGGAGTTGGTAAAGCAGGAAGTGGATAGGATTAGTAAGGAGGAAGTGAGAGCAGCGATTATGAGGATGAAGAGTGGAAAGTCGGTTGGACCAGATGACATACCGGTAGAAGCATGGAGATGTTTAGGAGAGATGGCAGTGGAGTTTTTAACCAGATTGTTTAACAAGATTTTGGAAGGTGAGAGGATGCCTGAGGAATGGAGAAGGAGTGTGCTGGTACCGATCTTTAAGAATAAGGGAGATGTGCAGACCTGCAGTAACTACAGGGGAATTAAGTTGATCAGTCACACCATGAAGTTATGGGAAAGAGTAGTGGAAGCCAGGCTGAGAGAAGAGGTGACCATCTGTGAGCAACAGTATGGTTTCATGCCGAGGAAGAGCACCACAGATGCCTTATTTGCTTTGAGAACGTTGATGGAGAAGTATAGAGAAGGACAGAAGGAGCTGCATTGTGTATTTGTGGATTTAGAGAAAGCGTACGACAGAGTGCCAAGAGAGGAGTTGTGGTATTGTATGAGGAAGTCAGGTGTGTCAGAGAAGTATGTGAGGGTGGTGCAGGACATGTATGAGGACAGTGTGACAGCAGTGAAGTGTGCAGTAGGAACGACAGACTGGTTCAAGGTGAAGGTTGGACTGCATCAAGGATCGGCCCTGAGCCCTTTCCTGTTTGCAGTGGTGATGGACAGGTTGACGGACGAGGTCAGACAGGAGTCTCCCTGGACTATGATGTTTGCGGATGATATTGTGATTTGTGGTGAGAGTAGTGAGCAGGTTGAGAAGAGCCTGGAGAGGTGGAGGTACGCGCTGGAGAGAAGGGGAATGAAAGTCAGTAGGAGTAAGACAGAGTACATGTGTGTGAATGAGAGTGAGGGAAGTGGAGTGGTGCGGTTGCAGGGAGAAGAGGTGGAGAAGGTGGAGGAGTTCAGGTACCTGGGGTCAACAGTGCAAAGTAATGGAGAGTGTGTTAGGGAAGTAAAGAAAAAAGTGCAGGCAGGGTGGAGTGGGTGGAGAAGAGTGACAGGAGTGATTTGTGATAGTAGAGTATCTGCAAGAATGAAAGGAAAAGTTTATAGGACTGTGGTGAGACCTGTGATGTTGTATGGTTTAGAGACAGTGGCATTGAGTAAAAGGCAGGAGGCAGAGCTGGAGGTAGCAGAGCTGAAGATGTTAAGGTTTTCGTTGGGAGTGACGAGGATGGACAAGATTAGAAATGAGTTTATTAGAGGGACAGCGCATGTTGGACGTTTTGGTGACAAGGTGAGGGAGGCGAGATTGAGATGGTTTGGACATGTGCAGAGGAGGGACATGGGGTATATTGGTAGGAGAATGCTGAGGATGGAGCCACCAGGTAGGAGGAAAAGAGGAAGACCAAGAAGGAGGTTCATGGATGTGGTGAGAGAAGACATGCAGGTAGTTGGTGTAAAAGAGGCAGATGTAGAGGACAGGGTGGTATGGACACGGATGATCCGCTGTGGCGACCCCTAATGGGAGCAGCCGAAAGAAGAAGAAGAATGTATGTTAAGTGTGTTTAGTGTTTTGCAAATCACTGTGTGTAGAGTTTTGCAACAAGTGTGAGGTTGACAATGTGCTTATAGTTGTGCAAATATGGGCTGATGTTTTGCCATTTGAGTGTAAGGTTTTGCTAATAGTGTACTACTTTTAATTTTAGTGTGTAAGCAATCCAAAAAAACTGTAATATTAATTACGTTTATTAATGCTCTCAACTGAAGAGATCTAACCAAATTCCACTTTGTTTTTTTACTTTACTGTTTATTCAAATTAAATGTATTATATTTTCCTTCACTGAGCATTTTTTAGGTTATACTGCATATTTGGAGCTTTCTATCTTTTTTTAGGGATTGTCAGGACACCAAGGACCCAAAGGGCCTCCTGGAGAAAAAGGCACACTAGGACCTGCTGGCCCGCCAGGTAACACAGGGGTCAAAGGTCAACCAGGACCAAAGGTAAGTCTAAATTTGTGCTTTGTTTGTCATCTAATGCAATTATATGTGAAAGTATTTGATGGATCTCTGTGTGTGTGTGTGTGTGTGTGTGTGTGTGTGTGTGTGTGTGTGTGTGTGTGTTCTTTAATAAGGGGAAAATGGGACTTCCTGGGAATAGAGGAAGCAAAGGCAAAGCTGGAAAACCGGTGAGTCCATCTTGGTCTTTATTACAGGATTTAGTAGTACATCATTAAAATATATTGTACATAAATAATATGTAATATAAATAACGGTTGTTAGTAAATATATATGTATAAATTAAAGTATATATATATATTCTGTAATATATTAAATGTTAATTATTTTTAAATTTTACTTTTTTTATATATATGCAGTTAAAATGTTTTTATGATTTTGACATTTCTATACAAATATTTATAACTCTCTTCAAACTAACCTCCTACTTTCAATTTTGCATTCCATTTTAAAGTTTGTTGAATATATTCCACTGCATTTTTTTACTATTTTTGGTTGTATATGTAACAAAATGTAACTTTTATTTGATTTCTAATTTAAAATACACTAGTCGGCAAATACAGAACTTTGTTTTAATGCTGAAATTAGTAAAAATGTGTTTTCTGCAGGGAGTTCAAGGTTTGAAGGGGAAAAGTGGCACTCGAGGGAATGCAGGAAAACCAGCAAGTATCGCTCTTATTCTGAAATACAATCTCTTTTCTGCTGTACAGTCTAATAACAGTCCTGATAAATAACCATTCATAAAAATACTTTGGTTCAGGGTCTCAGTGGCACTGACGGTTTATTGGGAGTTCAGGGCAACGAGGGAGATCCAGTAAGATATCTTTTTTTTATCAGTTGCTTATTGATTTTATTGGCTTATATAGTCATAGTTTCCTGTTCTTGTTATGTTGTATACCTGGGATAGTATTTCACTTGTTGCTGAGTACCATAGTTAGAACTTCCCCAGTGTGTTCATTTCTAAGTTTCATCTGCTTTTCGTTATTCCACAATGCAACACTTTTTTGTTGTTTAGGGTGACATAGGACACAGAGGAGCTCCAGGAAGACCAGGAGAACGTGGCAGACCAGTGAGTGGGTGAAACTGATCTCTCGTGAATGTTTAATTTGTTTTTTTATGTGTATATTAGATATAAAATTATTATTGAGATTATTTGCTTATTATTCTCACAGGGTTCTGCAGGAGTTCCTGGGTTTCAGGGGAAACAAGGAGCGATCGGGAAAAAGGTATTTACACCACTGTTCATTTTCATAAATGGATTTCCTATGAACTATAATCATGTCCTTTCAGGGTTCCTCTGGAGAAACAGGAGAACCTGGACCTTCTGGACCAGTTGGACCAAAAGTATGTTATTGCACTGATGTAAATCGGTTTAGGTGAACTAGAAGGAACATTAAAATGGCATAAATGAAATGTACTGCTAAAGATCGAAGGTTGTCATGTTTGTATGCAGGGACTTCCTGGGCTTGGTGGTGAAAAGGGACATGCTGGTGTTCCAGGACAAAAGGTTGTGACATCGTCATTATTCACAAAATCACAAACATCTGAGACTGCTTTTAAAAACACATTTTTTAGATCACATTTGATCATCTACAGGGAATTTCTGGAATCTTGGGAATGCCAGGACCCGTTGGAACATCTGGACTGAAGGTAATGATGATCTCAGAAGAAACACTTCAGTGAGAAACCCATTTTCATTATTTAGTTAATGTAAATGTAAATGTGTCTCTTCTTTGAAGGGAAACCAGGGGGTTGCAGGACCCAAAGGCTACACAGGTGCAAAAGGTGAACAGGTAAAGTTCTGCCTTCTGTTATTTTTTATATTTGAATATATTCTATATTACCATGTAATGTAAACCAGTGCTACACAGTCTGTGGCTTTATGGCAGCTGCGGGAATCAGAATCAGGATCAGAATCAGGTGTACTGGCCAAGTGTGTTGCACACACAAGGAATTTGGTTCCAGCTGTTGGCGACTCTCAAAAGTGCAAACATAAATAACAACACAACATAACTGTTATCAATAACAACATTATCTGTTCATCCATCCATTTATCCATTTATCCATTTATCCATTTATCTATCTATCTATCTATCTATCTATCTATCTATCTATCTATCTATCTATCTATCTATCTATCTACTGTTTTATCCATCTATCCATTCGTCCATCGATCCATCAATCCATTAATCCATCAGCACCTGGATGCATTCATTCACCTACCAATGGGTTCAAAGATGCATTCATGAGTGTATCCATCTATTGCTATTTTTATCTAACCATCAATTCTTCCATCTATTTATCCACCCATCTATTCATCCAGTCATCCATCTGTCTAGTCTTTCTTATCTTCAGTCATACATGGCTCTATAGTTCTCCTTATGAATGGATACCGCTTTCCAGGCATCCCAGGATTTCTTTTTTCATGGAATAATCCACTCGTTTTTTGTAGCTCAGTGGTTAAGGCACTGGGATACTGATCAGAAGGTCGGGGTTTAAACCCTGGTATTGCCAAGCTGACACTCTTGGGCCCTTGAGCAAGGCCCTTAACCCTGTATCATGGCTTCTGAACAAGCTGGGATATGCGAAGAAAAGAATTTCACTGTAACGTGTATGTGAAAATTAAGGCTCTTCTTCTAACTTTTATTTTTTTCATGAGCTTATCCATCCATCCATATATTTACCCACCCATCTATCCAGTTGTCCACCTATCATTCATCTATTCAGTCATGGATCTGTTCATCTCCTTATACATCCACCACCCAGCCATTCATTCATTCATCATTGTCATTCATTCATCCATCTACCCATCCATTTATCCTTCCAGCAATCCATGAATCCATTCATCCATCAGCCCTTGGATGCATTCATTCAACCTGCTATTCATTGCTATGTTTATCATTCACCCAGCCATCTGTTCTCCCACTCATCCATCCACATGTCCACATTCATCTGTTTAGTCATACATCAATCCACACTTCTCCTTTCCTATTGGTTCACCCATTCTTTTCTTTTTGGATCTGTTTGTCCATCCATGGAGGTCTATCTCTCCATCCAATCCTCTACACTGCTAAATATTTAATATGAAATGTGAAGTTTTTCTTATTTCAGGGAGATCCAGGTCCTCGTGGTCCTCCAGCTCAGCCTGGACCTCCTGGACTTCCTGTGAGTCTCTTAGCAAAAATGAATTAATCAATAATCATGCTGATCTCGCAGTAATGAGAAAAAACTTATGTAGATCCTGTTTTACCTCCACAGGGCATTTTAGGGATGAAGGTAAAAATCTACATGTTTTTTTCTTTTAACACTGGACTAATGAAGTGAGCAACAAACACTGTGAATCATTTTTAGAAACATTTATCTGTATGAACAGGGACTGAAGGGTGTGAGAGGATCGTCAGGGCCGAAAGGAAAGAAAGGACAACGAGGAGAACCAGTAATGCAGGGTTTTTCAGGTTTAAATGGTAAAATAATAATGAATAAAAAAAGATTGATAAATGGTACCAATTGTGTTCTTCAAGGGGAAACCAGGACTTCCTAAATCTCGAAAAAAACAAAAAACAAACACCACAGAGATGAACAGAAGCGGATCACAAAATGTTGGTATAAATATGTTTTACTCAGTTGTTTAAAGTGTAAAAGATTTCATTTTATTTATTTGTTGTTCATAGGAAACATAGGATTTGTGTGATGCTTTATTGACTAGTGAACAATTTGTTTCTATAACACACTCTTTCTTTCCTCAGCCAACCAAAATGAAACCTCACAGAAGTAAGAGATCTCATCACTCTGCTCACGAGAACGCAAACTCAGAAGCTCAGCCTCAGGGAACGAAAGAGCATCCAGCAACCACCTGCAGAGAGCTCACACTCGTTCATCCTCACCTCCATGATGGTGAGAGATTTCACTTTTTTCCCCGGCGACATTGTTTTAGAGTCTGGGACTACATTTGGAAAAATTTCATGTGGTGGCTCCCTGTTACTTCCCTGAACCCTAAGTGACCATCTCTTACTTTCACTGTCATCTTTTTTTCCCCACTATCTCTCTCCTGCTTTAATTCAAGATTTAAAGATTCATTCATTCATTCATTCATATATATGTGTGTGTGTGTGTGTGTATGTATACGTATTGTCACAGATATAGACCAGGCGTCAGAAACCTGGATTAACAACAATGTCTTTATTGAAACTAAACATACAAACACAAACTTATCTAGAGAGCTTCTAGAGCGTAGCCAGGAGCATGGAAGAACGGGGAACACGAGTGGTAGGAAGTCCGGGTGATCTATGATAGCAACAAGTAGATCCGACAGTCAGTGAGGGGGAATCGGGACCTTATAAAGCGGAAAGGTAAATGGGGAACAGGTGTCGGTGATTAGAGCAGGGATAGGCTGAGTGAGAGTGTGAGCCTTGGATGGAGGCGTGGCTAATGGTTCCCTGACACGTATGTAGGTGTAAGTGTAGGGTTGTGTGTGTGTGTGTGTGTGTGTGTGTGTGTGTGTGTGTGTGTTGCATACACTAAATAACATTGATTATCTCTATCTTCCTCTCTTTATTTAACTCTCTTTTTGTTCCCCCATTGTTCCCTCTCTGTCTCTCTCCTTCTCTCTCATTCTCTCTCACTCTCTCTTCTTCTAATGCTCCATCTTTCTGTCTGTTTGTCTGTCTGTCTCTGTCTCTCTCTCTCTCTCTCTCTCTCTCTCTCTCTCTCTCTCTCTCTCTTTGTCAAGATTCAAAGGTTGCTTTATTGGCATGACAAATATAGACATTTATATTGCCAAATACAATAAAATAAACAGACACATAACAACAGAAATAACAGTCAGTCAGAAATAGAAATAAACTATAATAATAATAATAATAATAATAATAATAATAATAATATAATATAATATAATATAACTTTAATAACAATATAATGAAAAACTATACAGAGTTAATAAAAAAGAAAAGGAAAAGTTAGAATGAACCTCTCTCTCTCTCTCTCTCTCTCTCTCTCTCTCTCTCTCTCTCTCTCATGCTCTCAGACTGGATATTTATATGAAATTGCACATTAGTGCAGGATTGTTGCAGAACCTGGAGAATCAGCGGCTGTTTGATTGTATTGTGTTTTCATTGCAGGATTTTATTACGTGGATCCGAATCACGGCAGTCCTTATGATGCACTGCAGGTTTTCTGTAACTTTACAGCCGGTGGATTTACCTGTGTCTCACCTGTCCAATCAGAGGTGAGAGAGAAGGAGAAAGGGAGGGATAATGAGATAAGAAGAGAGAGAGGGCGTTTAAAAAAGAGAGAGAAACTGAGATATATAGAGGGAGATAACATGAGGGGGTGAGAGGGGAATAGAGAGAAAAAAGAGAAATAAAGTTAGAGCAGAGCGAGAAATAAAGTGAAACGAAGGATAAAGTGAGTGAAAAAGAGAGAGAATACGGTTTGAAAGAATAGTGTGATGAAGCTATTGGTATAATCCTGATTATTTCCCTATAACAGCACATACCCAAGTGTCTTTTTATTACTTTTTATACATTTATAGATACCTTTAGTGTTGTGGAATGATGGTGAAATGAGTGAGTTTCTGTTCTTACATCTAGCAGATTAAATCACTCGTTCCCTCACAATCCTCTCTTTAGTCTCATTCAGAGCTTACACTCTTCTTTTCTAAAAATATCTTTACCTCAGACTTTTACAAAGCGATAACAATGGAGACTCCCTCCATAAAACTTCTCTGCATCAGTATTGAGCTGTTGCTATAGAAACGATAATGTTATATTCAAATTAGTATAAACCTGCGATTGGCTGAGAGAATAAGAAATTAGATTGTGTAATTTGCGTCACGATGTTGATACTGAAAATATTTTTTCAACTTCTGTGTACGTTTTTGAACGTGACTCTGACGTGTTTAGTTTGCAGGAAATTGGAATGTGACGACAGGAAAACAGTCACAACGATTCAGTGGAGCTCAGAAAGATGGGGTGAGAATCTCTGCCATAATCTTTTAATCTACACACTTTATACATCCTTATTTATTATATTAACACGTGGAATGCATTTATTGTTATGCAGAATTTGTATTTTCATTAAACAATCGTTACTTAAATACATTTCGAATTAAATTTCAATTTTCAAAAAGTAGTTAAAAGTAATATTAAATTACAAACAAAGATTTGAAATACAAAATGTAGATAAATAGGATTAATAATTGAATTGGTAGATAATTAGAGTAATAACTGCATGACATTTATTATAAAATTCTTTAATTAAAAAAAAGAATATTTAATAGACAAACAAATAAATGATTTTTTTTTTAAATGAACAAATGTTTTATAAAAGCAGATTGAAACAGTCTTTCAGAAAGAATAAACCATTAAAATGTCCTAAATAAGTAAACAAATGATTAGATAAAATCTATCTTTTTTTTTATAAAAGTAAATAAGTAAATAAATAAACAAATGAATAAAAGAAAAATGCTAATCAAATTTATTTAATCTAATTAAATCCAGCTAAATAATATAATGTGTTTGCGTAATAAATTGATAAAAAAGGTAAGTATAGTTTGTGAATGGACACCTGTCATTCAAGATATACAGCAAGTATGAAATCTTATAACTTTGTTTCTTGTACATGTGTAAAGTTCTCCGTTTACTTTAAACTATTTTTTATTTCGATTAGTGCACCTTTAAATATAAGAAAAAACAGAAGTAATTCTATTCTAGAAGTAGTTTAATTATTCGTTCTGTAGTCTACATGTAAAAGTTGTACATATTGTATCTGATATTTATTGTGTTTTGTTGTGTTTGTTGTTTGCAGGTTGAATATGCACAGCTCGGCATTGTGCAGTTGAGGTTCCTGCGTCTCCACAGTCTCTCTGTGACTCAAACCCTCACCATCTCCTGCTCCTCTGATCTCCACTTCACTCCAGGACTTTTACAATTTCAAGGAGATTCAGGAAGTGAAATCGGTTTCTCCAGTGCTGTTTACTCGAGCGGCAGTGAGGTGAGAAACAATGCATTAAATCGCTTTAAATATTTTTTGATTTTAAATATTTGTTGATGTAATATGTAAGCAACATACAGGAATAAGTACAGAAATAATTATTTTTATTTTTTTCTGTTTATTTAATTTCTATTTATTTTGTTTATTTACAGGTGCAGATGAGATTTTCAGGAAAAGGAGAAGAGATGAATTTGCTTCCCATCAGAGATATGCGTTTATCTGAAGGAGAACAGCAAGAAATCAGATTCAGAGCTGAACTCGGGCCTCTGTGCTTTTTATAGCGCCATCCAGAGGCAGTGATGAGACACTGCACTTCATATAAATATGAGTTTGAGGCTCATAGAAAAAACTCTTCAGTTCCAGTTCAGTTTGACTGAAATCTAAATAATATAAATGTAAATAATGTGTACTGTACAATGTATTGGTGAAAACTTGAACTGACTTTATTATACAATAATATTTTATTAATATAGTATTATTAAATTATAATAGGATATAATAATGCCATATTGAACGCTATATTTACAGTTAGTTTCTGGACAGAATTTGGTTTAAGAGCACAATTATTCTTTATATTATTTATTTTTGTGTGACTTCTAGCTTGTTAGTGAAATATCAGAGTGAAATTTAGCTTTATTGTTTTGTTTTCATTTATATTAATTAAAATATTGGATTAAATCAAATAATAAAAAAATGAATAAAGTTTAGATCACAAAACAAATAAAATCAACTTTACTCAGGATTCTAGCGTGTGTTTGGTGTAATGGGGTAATACAGATTTATAATTGCAAGATTTAAAATACAAGATGAAGACAAAGATGATGTGTTTGTAATGTTATATTACTGTATAATTATAAGGTTGTATAAAATAATAATTTTACAAAATGTATGTATGTAATATTTGCCTGTCTTTAATAGTCTACATATAAATACTGAATAATAATAATAACAAAAATAATAATAAAATATTAATAATTATGATTACGACTATTATTATTATTATTATTATTATTATTATTATTATTATTATTGGGTTTCAAGTTCTTGGACAGCGTCAGAGTCTTTCACTGTTCAGCCAATAGCGAGAGGCCAGCGGTGACGCAAGGTGCCCTAGACCACGCCCCCTCTGACCGATTCTTCCGCATCATGAACGCGTTCGGTTTATTCTCAGGTTTATTATCAGCGTCGGAGATTCAGAGGAAAGTGAGGGATAAAGAGCTAAGGGGTGAGTGGTGAGTATTACTGCTCTGATTTTGCTGCACACTCACACAAACACACACACCACACTTACTTCCTGGAGTGGGCGGTAAATACACACACACACACACACACACACACACACGCACACACAGTTTCTCATTCAGTTCAGATTTCCAGGAGAATATTTTAATAATATGACTGTTCTTTTTTTAAATCATCAGTCTAAAAGTGTCACGTGAGAGTGAACAGGAAAATGTGTTCAGCGGTTAAGATGTCAATTAAAAAAATTATTAATCAGTGTGTTTAATTCTATGGTAAATTCTTGATCTTAACCAGAGGATTAAGATCTCTCTCTCTCTCTCTCTCTCTCTCTCTCTCTCTCTCACTCTCTCTCTCTCTCTCACTCTCTCACTCTCACTCTCTCACCTGTCCAGGTACAAACACTATATGGGGTGATGAAGATGGAGAACAGAAGAAAACGTCGAGGTTCATTCAAGGAAGTAAACATGAAGGCTCGAGACATCACCAAGACTAAAGGAGACTATCATAAGAGCAGAAATGGTGTGTGTGTGTGTGTGTGTGTGTGTGAGTTTGGACTTGTCAGGCGTGACGACTGTGTAATGCAATGTACTCTGTTAATGACGCTCAATAATAGGAGCAGTGTAAGGATGACGTTTATGTTTACGTCTCAGCCTCAACTTAATCCTTTTCTCAGTTCCTGTCTGCCCTGCCTCTTTTCAGTCTTTGTCGACCATGACACATACTATCTGACTTGTCTTAATCCCTATCTGCCCTGCCTTGTCTTAATCCCTATCTAACATACCTCGTCGCAATCTCTGTCTGCCTCGGTTTGTCTTCGTTCCCTTCCATCCTCCATTGTCTCAATCTCTTTCTGCCCTGGCTCGTCTCAGTCTTTACCCGGTCCCGTCTCAATCCCCACCTGCTCCGCCCCATTTCTGTCTTAACCCTGCCCTGTCTCCTTCCTTGCCCCAAACTGACTCTCACCTGTCACCATCCTTACCTCGTTCCTTATTTACTTTAAGATTTACTGTAACATATAAATGTTTGAATATGTGTGTGTTATTTGTGCGCTGCTCTCTGCTGTAGATGCATTTTATTCCTCATCTGTCAGTAATCATAATGCAGCAAAGGTAAACATTTACTAGACAAGGTTAAATATTTACTCGAGGCAGCAAGGTGGCAGTAATATCACCGTGATCATGAGTGTGATGTCAAACAGTTTGGGTCACGCTACAAATACATCGACCAGGTATTACATTATGCCATTAAACATTATGAACACTGATTATCTCTTCATCACGGCATCTGTTAGTGGGTGGGATTTATTAGACAGCAAGTGAACAGTTTGTTCTTAAAGTTGACGTGTCAGAAGCAGGAAAAATAAGGATTTAGACGAATATGACGAGGTCTAAATTGTGATTTCTAGACGACTGGGTCAGAGCATCTCCAAAACTGGGGTGTTCCCGGTCTGCAGTGGTCAGTATCTTATCAAAAGTGTTCCAAGACAGGAACAGTGGTGGAGCTGCTGTAGGTGAAATTGCTGAGAAAAAAAGTTCATGCTGTTAATGCTCGAAGGGTCAGGACTGTTTTAGCAGCAAAGACAATATTAGGCCGGTGGTCATAATGTTATTCCTGATCTGTGTATATTGACAATAAACATGGTTCATCTTTTTTTGCTTCAGGAAGTGTGGAGCTGGAAAGGAATATGAAAGAGAAGCTTCTGCTGAGGAAGAAAGTTGAGGTAACTCCATCGATCTCACATAAAGATGATAAACCTTACATAAAAAATTAAAAGAGATTTAGACAAAGAAAGAGAGAGTGAAGAAGAAGAAAGAATGGGAAATAAAGCAATTGTAGAGGATTGAGAATGGTTGGGGAAGTGAGGAAAACTGGAATGGCTTCTGGTAGGAGTTGCTGAACAATATGCAGAAGACAAGGGGGTGATGGTACAGAAAACATGTCACTGGTAGTGATTGTGACACATGAAGACATTAATAGAAGGCTAATTAGAAAGTTGGAGTTTTAGATGTGGTCTTTCATCCAGACTTCAATTATTTCTTAACTCAAGTGAGGAACCTCACTTAACTATATGACATGAAGTGTGATTGCAGTTGTGTCTTAGTCTGGATGTACCTGCTATGTGCCATGAGGTTGTGGTGAAGTTACATGTTGGAAGTGTGATCCCAATTTTGTGTGTGTAGGTGTGAAGGGGTCCATTTCCAGAAAGTTTCAAAGATCTTCTAGATCATTAAGCTGAGACTTGAGTTGGTTTGGTAGAAATGGTAGGCAGGAGGTTTCTAGTGGAGAAACTGGGGTTAATAGGGGACTTAATTAAGTGAATGGAATAAAGTTGGTACAGAAATGTGACAAGAGTTCCATTGTTTGGAACAGGAAAACTGTTATCCTAAACAGTGACAAGGAGAAGGGCCGTTGCCCATGTGATATAATGAGTGAGAGTATTTGTGAATGTGGTGGATGAAGTACACGAAGCATGTACTTGAGTAAAAGTAGAAATACACTCGGTAAAATATTACTCCATTAAAAGTAAAAGTGCTCCCTTTAAAATTTCACTTGAGTAAAAGTTAAAAAAGTATTTGCCTTCAAATATACTTAAATATCTAAAGTACTGTGATTTATTACGACAATAATGTTCCTATTATCATTTTTATCACAAGACTTTGCTTAATCAACTGAGTTTATGTAAAAAGACTCTGTTACTCTCAGCACACTGATCTATTAATAGAGTGATATTAATGAGTTAAACACTGATTCATCATGAGCCCAAAACCTACTTTTCAACGGCTTCAAAAAAGTTGCGCAAACAAGGCCACGGGTGTTGTGGCAAGTCAGAGTCAGGAGTTTCTTCTACTATTTATTTCTCTCTAAATGTTCTGCTTGCTTGTTGAACTGATGCTGAACTGTATGTTGGTGATAAGTAGATGCCACCAATGGTGGTTTTATCTTGAATGAGGCCTTGGGTGAACCACACAATGACCCAATATCTCCCCCATTGATTAGTTTCAGCTTTGAAAAGCTCCTCTCTGCTTCAGCTACCAACAATGTTGGAATAAGACATATTCTCAGAGCAGTCCAGAAATTTCAAAACATTTTTGAAAGCACACTTTCATGTATAAATATTACCCTAAATGCATTTATTGCACAATTGAATTCATTGTGCACAATTTGTCAAACTCTTAGAACCAAGAACCAAACAACTCATTGTCTAATTGTAGCCATAAGATACCTACAACATCTAAATCCTTATGTCTTTTAAATTTGCTCTAGAGATTCCCTCTTACTGAACTCAGTCCAGGATCTTTTCAGTACAATTACAGAAAACCTTTATGACATCACCTCAATCAATAACCAAATCAATAAGTTTAACTAAAATCCAACTAGACTAGTGAGACTGTAATTGTTTTGTTGCTACACATATTATGATCAGCTACATACTATAAATTATAATGTTATGCAGCTAAAATAAATATTCTTGCTCTATGTAAAAGCACAGCAGGCAACACAACATAACTTAAGTGATATAGAGTTATTAAAAAGATTTCATTTAATGCATTAGCCTTTACTATCCTCATAATGAGACCTTCATTTTTTTTTTTTTTTTGCATGTTTCCCTCTACTGCTTTCCTCTTTTTTCTGAATTGGGCTCCTGAGAGTTTTGACCTTTTTTTCTCATCCATAATTTAAATTTGTATTCAGCTCTCCTTCAGACATCACCAAACTCCGCCTCTCCTTTCTGAGTGTGTGATTGAGGAAAATTAATAATTAATAATAATTGATGCGACCATGCAAATGTGCGGGGGGGAAAAAAAAGACACTTTTTTTTGGCTTGCTGCATTTTTTAGTTTTTATCCACTCATAAATAAAAGGGGAACGACTGATTTTGCAAAATGTAGTTAAGTAAAAAGTTAAATATTTGAGTAAAGTTCAGATACACGAAAGGATGAGGATGAGAAGCAGCTCTGTGAGGTGTGAAGGACAGCGGAGATTAATGAGCGGTTGGAATTGAAGGTGGTCCGAATGAAGGGGGTTATGGGAGAAGAAGAAATGTTTGTAGAATGAAGGTAAGCAGATGAAGATGTCAGAAGGGAGTGTGTGAGGATGTATAGAGAACAGCTTCAGAAACATAAGCAAATGTACAGGGGGTGGAGCGAATACACTGGCATGAAGACACTTGCTTTGTTGAGGAGGCTACATAAGTGATTCCTCCTTCTCAGTTTTAGAAGGAGTGAGAAGTTTTAACGTGCTGAATAGAGAACTATGCCCTTTCGAAATGACAAGACTGTTGACGTGGCTGTGTGGGATCACCTTTCTGACACATGATAATAGTGGTCTAGTTCTTCTACTTCATCAAAGTAAAGTGAAGCAAAAATGAATAAAAGCACCAGAGCGGTGAGAGACTAAACTAAACAATCAACAAGTGTGTTCAATGTTTTTCCACAAAAGGTTTGTGTGGGTGCAGGTTTTTACTTGAACCAATCAGGGGCCACACCTGATAGTCATTGAAAATGAAAGTCATGAGCTTTAAACAGTTAGAATTTGGTGTGGACTTGGATTAAAAACGTGCACCCACACTGGCCCTTTGTGGAAAAGAGTCAACACCACTGGTCTATGGCTTTGTTGCCTGTTATGTAAATCTTCTCGAAAATCAGGAGAAAGTTTAGGGTGAACACAATTGTTTGAGTTTTGGTCTGATGTTAAGGAAACCACATCATTTGCAAAAGTTTCACTAGTGGGGAAAAAAGGAGAGAATGTGAATTTCTAAAATATTAACAAAGACACCAGGATCACATAAGCAATAGCCCTTCTCTTTGTCACTCTGTAGGATCACAGTTTCTCATTCGAAACAATGGAAGTCTGTTGTATTTCTTTATCAACTGCATTACATTTAATTCATTTATTCCCCTATTAACTTTAGTTTCTCCAATAGAACCGACTACAACCTTTATTTAACTTAAAAGGGAGAGAAGTGAGTGAGGCAGGCAGGCAGAAAGAGATATGAATGAGTAAAAGAGTGAACACAACAAAGAGATTGTCCATCACCAAATCGTTTGGAAAAGAAAGTGTGTGTGTGTGTGTGTGTGTACACACTGTAGTTCGGTATCAGTGTCTGAATCCGTGATGTAAATCAGTTGCAAATGTTCTCATTTGGAGCCATTCACTGAAATACGACTTTCGAATTCTGCCCAGCACTTCCTGTAATTCAAGAGCACTGAAAGAGATACTGTTAATACTACTATAATTACTAATACTAATAGCAATAAACTACTAAGTAAATTTGTACATATGTAAATACTGTATGTATAGGTATAGTTTTTTGGACGGTGTTTTTGCCTGTAACTCTGATATCTTTTAAACAAACCTTTTCTACCTCATCACTCACTAATTCAAAGTTGACCTTTCACAAAGTTGGTCACGTATTGATCAGAGGCTTCCGTGCTAAAACATATCAGATTCAGTTTTAAATCGTATCTTTGGAAACCAGGGATTTACATCCCTCATTTATACCGTGCCATTTTTCATACAGTCTTTTACCCATAACACACTGCATGCAATGATTCATTTGGGTCTGATTGCAGTGGAAAGTTGATGGTGAAACAGGAAGTGCAAGTTCTATCAGAAAGATCATAAGTTACTTCAGAAATAGACAGGAAACAGTCTCGCAACACCTTTGTTAATCATGCTGTATGACAGGGTCACAATTGGGTCTGAGGTTACAGTAGGTACATGCCAATTACTGAAACTCTCACAGTGTAACTACAAAGAATTACTCCTGATTCAATACAGTGTATTATTTGGACATAAATTAATTGGTACAAAATCCAATAATTAATATACATTGAATTGTTTGCAGAAGTTTACATATAATTTGTGTGTGAGGGTTTAGAGACAAGACAGTGTCTGTATATCTGTATATCAAATTAAAGAGGCAGGGTACAACTGAAAGAACATGGTTTGGAATGGACACTGAGACATGTAGAAAACTTATTATTGTTCCCATTCCAGAATTTTTTTTAAAATTAAGAATAAAAATGGAATATAGGAATAAAATAGAATTTATATCACAATGAAATAGAATAGAAACAAATCAATAGAAATAGACTATGGTTGCAAATAATAGAAATAGAAAAAGAATCAGCAGTATAGCTGCATTTAAATCCATGTATGTTATTAATACATAATACATCCAAGATGTTGTTGGTATTATTATTATTAGTAGTAGTAGTAGTATTATTATTATTACTAAATTGTAATTGTATAGTGAATTGTAAAGTGTTGCATTATGTTTAAAGCTGCATTTTGTTTGTTTAGGACATTTTTATAGAAAGAGAAACTTTTTATAGTCAAATATTTTACAATTTCTATTGTATTATAGTAAAAAAAATTTAAACTATATCTTCATAATAGCGCTGATTCATTTTGTTGTATTTTCACTGCAGCAGCTGAAAGTGGACTTGATGCGGCACTTTGACTCTCAGCTGAATGAGTTTGTCGACTCTCTGGTGGACGAAGCTCACAGTCCGACTTCTTCTTCTCTGCACTCTTCCACTCAGCCTCTTCCAGACAAAGAGAGAACCAAGAACCTTGGGTACTTGAGTTAAACATCGACGTTTTAAACATCACGTAAAGTGTTTGGGGGTGATTTTGAGTTTGCAGGATTTGGTTTAAGTTTAATGCAAATCACCTGGAGAATATCTATAATGCACATTATATTTAAATAATATTTAATAATATTTCCTTAACTGGGCATTACTACATTCACACTCAAACTTTACACCACGGCACTGTTGAATCCTTGACTCTGGTTGGTTAAAAGGTGTTAATTATTTGTTTTCTCTTCATCTGTAACTGCATGATTTTTTTTTCTATAATTGCCATGTGATTGGCTGATAGCTCTAAGTGGATGGTGTGCATTTAATCAAGTATGTTTCTAAATTCTGATTCAGCTTGGAGCTGAAATGCACATTATCCTGGATAATGGCAAAAAAATAAACGTACATTAAAGATGTTGTTTGAGATAATGTTGATCACGAGTTAACCATAGCAATTGAGAGAATGCGAGAATGTCTCCAGTGCTGATGGTGAAACTGTGCATCACAAACTCTGTGTAAGAGAAAGAATGCCACTAAAGTAATGTTTGTGCTGTTCTTTACCTCCATTCTCTCTTTCTCTCTCTCTCTCTCTCTCTCTCTCTCTCTCTCTCTCTCTCTCTCTCTCTCTCTCTCTCTCTCTCTCTCCCTCCCTCCCTCCCTCCCTCTCTTTCTTTAGGTCTTCTCAAGGTCAGAGTAAACAGTTTGTCATCCGTCGCTCTCTATTAGAGTAAGTACGATTTTTTGTAACGTTTTTCTGCAGCTCAGAGATCAGATAAAGCAGACATCAGACGGAGGGATGGACGGATGGATGGACGGACGGACGGACAGACAGATGACAGACAGATGACATACAGATGACAGACAGATGACAGATAGATAGAAATATAGATATATAGATAGATAGATAGATAGATAAATAATAATAATAATAATAATAATAATAATAATAATATATTCATCCATCCATCCATCCCAATTGGAGGGTTACAGCTTCCAGCAGTATCCACAAACATAGGCAATAAGACATGCAATAAATACTAAAAATGTAAAAGTATGTTAAAGAAAAGAGTCTAATATAATTATATGCAATATAATAATAATAATAATAATAATAATAATAAAAAATTAAAGTTGAATGATAAAAGATAAGTTTAATATTATTACTGGAGTTTGTTTGGTTTTGCAAACCACATTTTAAATACACATTTTTTTTATATACACTTTATATCTATTTATATATGTTTGATTTCTACAGTGAGCTCTTTGAGGTGAATCACATCCGTACCATCTATCACATGTTCATCGCCCTGCTCATCCTCTTCATCCTCAGTACATTAGTCGTAGACTTCATCGACGAGGGGCGGTGAGTTTTATTCTCATTAATTATCGTTTGTAACCAGTTGACCATGAGTTTCGGTTCTTACTCGTCATCACTCTCTCTGCAGGTTGGTGCTGGATTTTGATTTGCTGGTGTTTGCGTTCGGTCAGTTTCCCCTCGTCGTGGTCTCGTGGCTCTGTATGTTTGTTTCAGCACTCGTTGTTCCATTTGTGCTTCTTCGTTGGTGGGCTGGTGTGTATTCTTCATCGCACCATCAAACCGTCTACACGCTTATCGCCCTAATGCTCCTGATGCTGTACCAAAGCCTCGGACTCGGCTTCCTGCCCACTTACATTGTGCTGAAAAATAACCTTCCTCCCGCCTCCTGCTTCATCCTCATCCTCGAGCAGGTACTGAAATTTAATCTTCACATTTAGAACAAATATTCAGAAGAATGTCTGCTTATTCCTCAGTCTGAATCCTCTTTAACTTTATTTTTTATTCTTGTACTGAAGCTCCTCTTCATTTATGCTTTTTACACCTTCATTTTTATAAAAAAATAAATGTACGCTCATAGTACCGAATCTTGAATTTGTTTATTTGTTGATCTTGAATTTGTTACATTAATATTTAGATTCTCTCGCTTCACTGTAATTCAGTTTTAATTGTGTAGCGGAAATGTAAGAGGCACTGGACAGAATATGTTTTTTTTTTTTTTAAACGACAATTAAGCTCAGAAACAAGGACAAAAATTGAAATTACAGGACAGAACTGAAAAAAGAACGTGAGACAAAAAGCAGTAATGACCCTGAATGTTCAAAGATTATGACCCTATGACCCTGAATATTCAAAGATTCGATGACCCTGAATATTCAAAGATGCGGTATGACCCTGAACATTTAAAGATTCAATGCTTCGATCGAAGGACCCTGATTTGACTACCAATCTCGCAATCGAATCTTTGCGGAGGTGTTATGAAATGAAGATCATGCCATTTTGGTTTATATGGGGGTGCTCAATGTCTGAGTCCACACAGAACTACCTGTTTTCTCCCAATAAGTTCATATACAGCCTTATTATAATGCTGTAAATAAAAATGTGAAAAGAAAGAAGCTTTTAATAAATATTTTTAACGTGCGTGAATTAATTCAACCACCATTGGGCAACTTTATATTTTGCTTTCCGTGATCTGTGACTGACACCAGGGACTGAAATATTTAACAATGTATGGGAGATTCTGGGAAGGTATATTCTGTTCTAATTGAATTCTAAAATAATATTTTAAATTAGATTCTCTGACATGTAAAGTGCAAACACCCCCCTCCCCCCACCAACAAAAAAACACATGATTCTGGTTCGACTTTGTAAAGCCTTAGTCAGGGACACCCCTAACCCTACCTCCTACTGCAGTGGACTGATAACAACATACACAAAAGATTAGATTAGATTAGATTAGATTAAACTTTATTGTCATTACACATGTACAAGTACAAGGCAACAAAATGCAGTTTGGGTCTAACCAGAGTGCAGGATATACACTGTTTACAAGATTTACATAAATTAAATAAAATGGTATTATAGGACTATAAACAGTAATTTACAGATGTGTACAGTACTATGAGCATAATATACAGATGAATATATATGGATGGCTATTACTATAAACAGAAATTTACAGAAGGATATGTACGATGAACATACATAACATGTGTGTATATATATATATATATATATATATATATATATATATATAT
>JAAIIK010000028.1:2085282-2097332 GCA_014706435.1 Silurus glanis | reverse complement strand
TATATATATATATATATATATATATATATATAAATTTATATATAAAATAGTAAGGCAATGGTGAGCAGCTATGTAAAAGAAGAGCAAGTGAGCAGTTTAAAAGAACTTTGAGGCACTGCATCCTTTTTTGTGAAGCAACTGATTGTATACTTCACAAAAAAGGATGCAGTGACTCAAAGCTTTTTTGAACTGTGTGTGATTGAAAGCAGAGCACATTATCTTTATAGTGATCGATAAAGGAGATCATGAAGTCTGTAGTGTGTATGGAGTCCATGGTGGCCATGTTTGAAGTCTGCATTGGGATGTTTGAAGTTTGCTGGGAAATGGGCCGGAACAAAGAGCTTTAAACAATGGACTCAACTGTATAAATAGATTTAGGAAATTTCAGGTAATTTTCCAGAGATTTTACATGGAAACATCATTTGGGGAATTTTGGAAATTTTCCAAGTTGGAAACCTAACAAGAATTTATGGGAATGTATGTGAATTTATGGAAATTAATAGGAATTAATGGGAATTAAATAGATATTTGGGGAAATGTATATAAACTGTATCGTATATATGTATTATTTTGATTGGTCATAAGCTAAAATGCATGCAAATCATACAGATTTTAAAAAATAGCATTTTTGACTTTGATTCAATTCAAAAAGAATAATTTTGTTGCACAATAGCTTACACACAAGGAAGTTTTAAACATAAACGAATGTAATATTTATGTAATTTACATAAATACTCACCACGACTGATGATTTTGACATTATTTTGTGTGCAGGATAAAACAAATGATGTGTGATATGTTCTGAAGGAATGCACAGTGCATGTAGGGGGTGTGGCCTCAGTAGCCCTGCATTAAGTGTGCTGTGTATGTGATTGATGAATGTGCAGCGTAGAAATTGCATTAAAGTTCCCTGTATTAGAATAACCTGCAATTTGATAAATCCCCAGTTTATTCTCATTCCTGGAATTTTACAACCCCCAACTCCTCCTCATACTAAAATTCCAGTTTTTTTCCATGTTCCCGATCAGAGACATGAATACACCACATATTTTTTGTGTGTATTGTTTTAATAGATTGAGGATATATTTAAAGTGGATGTTTGCTTTTCAGGTGCGTCTGATGATGAAGGTTCATTCGTTTATCCGGGAGAACGTGCCACGGCTGTGGTCCTCGGGCAAAGAGGGCTCAGGTGAGGACCGAAGTTATGGCACATTTTGGATCCAGATGTTGATTTACTGTTTACTGATGCATTCTGTGTGATTTGCTCAGCTTCAGTAGCAGTGCCTCATCTGAACTCGTACCTTTACTTCCTGTTTGCACCCACTCTGATCTACAGAGACCGATATCCAAGGCAAGCCTTATGTGCTTACTCACACACACACACACACATTTCTTTCTGTTCTGTGGTTTGACTGTTCATTGTTGTGTGTATTTCTATTTTTAGAAATCCGTGTGTTCGCTGGAGTTACGTAGCCACCAAGTTATTACAGGTAGGTGCTGATGGTGTGTGTGTGTGTGTGTGTGTGTGTGTGTGTGTGTGTGTGTGTTTGTGTGTGTGTTTTGACCCTAACCTTCAACACTGTGTGATTGTTGTTGCAGGTGTTGGGCTGTTTGTTCTACGCCTATTACGTGTTTGTGCGTCTCTGCATCCCTCAATTTCGCAGTGTGAGCTTGCAGCTGTTCGACCTTCGAGTGATGGTGCTCTGTATCTTCAGCTCCATCCTGCCAGGTACACACTGTTCATGTACTGTGTGTGGATGTGTTGAATCTGTGTGTCATTACCCTAGAAGATAATAAGTAAATGGTATTATTTGTGATATAAATACATGTGCTTGTTTATGTTTATGGTCAAATGGTTGTGTGTGTGTGTGTGTGTGTGTGTGTGTGTGTGTGTGTTCATGCAGGAGCACTGATTCTCTTTTTGGCCTTCTTTGCCTTTCTGCACTGCTGGCTAAATGCTTTTGCTGAAATGCTGCGGTTTGGGGACAGAATGTTTTATAGGGTCAGAAAACAACTTCTACACTTCTTCACACACCTTTACAGACCATTAAACTCCTTTACATGTCAACAAAGACCATTACACATCATTACAAACCCTTAAACACCTTTTGAACAAAGTTCACAGCTTTACAGATCATTATAGCTCATTACATTCCAGTACAAACCTTTACAGATCATAAGACACCTTTTACAAACCAGTACAGGCCATTACACCTGTTTACAAACCATCTTTTTCCTTTTTAGATTACATTTTACATTACTACAAGTTATTACAGCCCTTTAAGATTTTTACAGTCATTACAGACTATTAAAAACACAAGAATGAAATTCCAAAGGCATTACACACCTTTACAAACCATTACACACCTTTAAAAGCCCTTACACACATTTACAAAGCTTTACACATCTTTATAAAACCATTAGACAACTTTCCAAATCACTACACACCTTTACAAGCCATTACACACCTTTACAAACCAGCACACATCTTTAAAAACCATTACACAACTTTACAAACCATTACAGACCTTTACGAACCAGTACACACCATTACAATCCAGTGCACACCTTTACAAACTGCACACACCTTTCCAAACCATTACACACCTTTTAGAAACCATTACACAACTCTACGAACCAGTATACACCTTTACAATCTAGTGCACACCTTAACAAACCATTACACATCTTTACAAACCAGTACACACCTTTACAAACCAGTACATAACTTTACAAACCATTACACACCTTTAGAAACCATTACAGACCTTTAAAATCCAGTCCACACCTTTACAAACCATTATACACCTTTACAAAACAGTACACTCCTTTACAAACCATTACACAGCTTTAGAAACCATTACACAGCTTTAGAAACCATTACACAGCTTTAGAAACCATTACACAACTTTACAAACCATTACAGACCTTTGCGATCCAGTACACACCTTTACAATCCAGTACACATCTTAACAAACCAGTACACACCTTTACAAACCATGACAGACCATTACATGTGTTTATAGACCATTATACACCGTTACAGATCATTATAAACCATTACAACCTTTAGATTCCATTGTAGACAATTGCAAGGTATTACAGCCCAGAAGAAAATGTCTAGCGAATACACTCTATTAAAAACCACTAGAATGAATCTCCAAATGGACATTTCTTACCCTTAATGACATGCCATTATAAACTTTTATAAGCCTGCATGTGCCATTATAAACTTTACTTTTGAAGTGTTTATAAATAAGTTTTGATTTTCATCTATTACTAATGAATTATTACTGGTTAAACTGTATGAAACTACAGGATTGGTGGAATTCAACGTCTTTCGCGAACTATTACCGCACATGGAACGTGGTAGTGCACGACTGGCTATATTACTACGTCTATCGGGACTTCCTGTGGGTGAGTTCCATCATAAAACTATAGCAGAATACATATTGAATATAGAATATTCATTATTCTGCAACTTTTATTCCGCTTCACCTCCACAGATGACGCAGAAACGTTTCCGAGCGGCCGCCATGTTTGTTGTTTTCACCGTCTCTGCTGTGGTTCATGAATACGTCCTGGCCGTGTGTTTCGGGTTCTTCTATCCCGTCCTCTTCTGCCTCTTCATGTGCTTTGGAAGTGAGAACCTTTACTATATTTTATATGGGTTTTTTTTTTTATTTAATAGGTGTATGTATGACTTGAACAGTGCTCCTGATGAACCTGAGGGTTGTTTCTGATCCCCTGATGTTCCGGATTGTGTCCTCAGTGATGTTTAACTTCATCCTACACGATCGGAGGACAGGGCCTGTGTGGAACATCATCGTATGGACTGCTTTGTTTCTAGGTTTAGCTGTTTTGCTGTGTCTTTACTCTCAGGAGTGGTACGCTCAGAAATACTGCCCTCTACTGGAGGTAAACACAACAACACCCTGCACTGCCTTTAATAATGATGACTGATATCTTCTTTGTCTAATTTTATATATATATATAAATATATAAATATATATATCTCTTATACAATTGTAAAGTTCTGAAAGATCTTAAATTGATATTTTGGTATTTCTAGCCTTCTTTGCTCGATTTGCTGAAGCCACGATCATGGACCTGCTACATCCAGAACGTCCAAGCTGCCAGGCACCTATGATCTTAATTGAATTAGTTTTATTTTTTTATTTTTTTTACTCTTGACTCTTTCTGCATTTTTGCACTTAGATCACAAGCACATTTTGTGACAATCATAGAAGATGAATTTGAACTTTTTTACATATAAACATTTATACAGAATTGGTATCTGTCAGATGTCCATTTCAGTGCGTTTTGTACTGGTATTTTGGGTAAAATTTTGAAGCCGTGTTTCATAAAGTGTGTTTTTAATCCAGTTACTGTATTCAGGCCAGAATATTTGTTTCTGAACCGTTCTCATGGGGGTTTTACAAAAAGCAAAACCCAGTGATTGAACCCTTTAAAAGGGTTCCTGAAGAGTAAAGGGTTCTGTAATTGAGAGTAAACTCCTTGAAAAATCGTGTTGCACATGAAGAGAAAAGGCATAGGAGTTAACGACCCTCATGATCTTAATATGGACTTGGAGTGAGTTTCAAATGCAGGAATGAAGCAGACATGCAATTCTATCAGAAATCCAGGTCATGAACATGTAGAATTTATGATATGGCAGATCTGTAAAGGACCTGCGGCTGATTTATTTGGTTATAATTAATGGCCTGTTGAAGATTTAACACTTTAATTATATTATAAGGACTGAACCTTTGCTCAGGGTTCTTAAGCAGGCTCCTCAATTAGGGGGCCAAGCACTAAATGTGTGCAGATTCCCTATTTTTTTGTACGTCCTTTTCTTAGTAATTTTTCTACTTCCTCATCTTTTGGCTAGGTAGCCCGCAGGTAAAATGTTAAGTAGTTTTATTTTCAGTGCACTTCCTGCTTCTTCCTGCTACTCTTTAGCTTCACCTGCTTCCCTTTTGAATATGAATGAAAATGAAACGTTTCTTTTTATTTGAGTTTGACATTTTGTGTAAATGATGAACATGGACATGAACAAGAACCTTTTCAGAACATAGAACATCAACTGAAATGATATTTTATTCAAAAAAAAAAAAAAACCAGGCCAAGGTTTTGTTGTGTTGTATGTTCCTTTCTTTAATAATGAAGTAATATCTGTAGCACTCGGCGATCCACTTCTATCCTGCGCTTCAGACATTGTGCCTCGGTGTGATTTAGTAGTTCCCGCTCGTGAGCCACCTGAGAGTTCGCTTCCGACTTTGTGCCTGTAAACCGTTTTATTTCATTTTGGTTGCCATTATTGCTTTTGTGCATAGATACAAAACATGCTTGTCTGTTTTTAGTACTTTATTTTTTTTTATCCCCGGTAAGGGAACCAACCCCGGCCATTAGGGTTGCACAAGCCTTAGTGCCGGTCCCAAGCCCGGATAAATGGGGAGGGTTGTGTTAGGAAGGGCATCCAGTGTAAAAACATGTGCCAAATCAAACATGCGGATGATCCGCTGTGGCGACCCCTAACGGGAGAAGCCGAAAGAAAGATTTTATTTTTTTTTATATATATATTTTTAAGACTATTTTGGGGGAGTCCAGCAAATGATTTTAATCTCCTGCAACCCGCACACGAGTATTTTATCGCCCGCACCCGCATTCACCAAATAAATCTTGTCCCGCGCCAAACTCTGCATCGAGTCCCGCGGGTCTCTATTGTCTACAGCGGGTCATAGAACCATGATGTTAAAAAGTGGTGAAATTGGGCACAATAAGTAGTACAACAGCGTTTTAGTTAAAAAAAAAATAATAATTTACGATTACGAGATTAAAATCGCAGTAGTACGAGAATAAAGAGAATACACTCCTTCAGGGTCGAGTTCTTTTAGTCACATGAGAAGCAACATTTCCTTTTTGAAGAGCACGCAGGTGTAACCATCGATATCCTTGGAGACTGCGCAAAAGATTTCCTCAACGTCTGTCTGATTTTTTTTCTTTAAATTAAGTTTCCTACATAATGGTTGCAGTGTCCGTTTACTAATTAGAACTCTGTGCTAACGCGTCAAAAGACAATTTCCTTATTGCTAAATCCGAACCTAAAGTAGAATTTAACCAAATCCTCCACGTCCGTTTTATGCAAAAGATCGAAACGTTTCTCGCAATTCTGTGAATTTTCTCAAAATATTACCACTTTAATCTCGTATTGTTACGAACTTATTCTCCAAATATTTTCACTTTATTCTCGTTATTTTTAATTTATTCTCAAAATATTGACACTTTATTCTCGTATTGCTACAAATGTAATGTCGTAATTTATGCTTTTTTTTTAAAAAAAACATTTTACGTGGCACTAAAACGCCGTCCTAAGTGAGGAGTGTTCTGTCACAATGCCCTATGCCACCAGTGTGTCAAATTTGGAAACACTTTTTTAAGCAGGCATCTTCATACCCCATGATCAAGACAGGTTTAGCAATTCACAATTATATTTTTTATTTTTAAAAAGTTGCCTATTTCTCCCACGTATTTTGTTCAATTGTCACCATATTATTCTCTAAGGGGTCAATCAGTTTGACAAAGCAAAGCCCCCAAACAGAAAGAGATGCTGTATCAGCAAATTTTCGTCACAGCACCTACTGGTCAGAAGTTGCAATAACATCCATAAACAATGATACATCCCACTACCAATAGAGCTCCTTCTCCTTCTCCTTCTCCTTCTTCTAACTGTTGTCCAGTTGTCCATCTAGACCTTTCCTGTTACAAAAACATACACATCATGAGTGAAACTACAGATCATACTTGAATCTATTTGGATAATTATACCGCTTTGATTTGCTACCATTGCAAGGCAACAATTGGTGCTTGGTTTTAATTGTATGTATTGTTATTTAATGTTACACTGAAGGGTTTTATTTATCAAGATGCATAATGATTAGGGGAACTATGCTGTTGAATAAATATGCACAGATCCGTTATCTTACATTTGATGAATAAATACAACTCTTATTAAAACGTTTAATGAACAGCAAGGCTGCAATATCTGTGATCTGTACGTAAACTGTAAGTTTCTACACTGTCAGTTTTTACACGGTTCTACACAAAAAAATCATTTGTATTTACAAAAATATTGTACCTTGTACATCTTTCGAATGCTACTTTGGAAAAGAAATATTGTTGTTGCTTTTTTAAGAAATGTATTTTAACTGTCAGTGTTTTATATAAAGTTTGTACACTGTGTGTTGTATCAGTCAATTCTATCAGTCAGTGACTGTAATGGGCAGAAATGTCAGGAATTAAATTAGGTGATTCATTTCGTGGTCAACATTGTCTGCAATAAAACTGTACCACTCATGTATCCCATTTTGATTTATTACATTCTTATTCTTCTTTCGGCTGCTCCCA
Organism: Silurus glanis; assembly: GCA_014706435.1. Taxonomy (NCBI): domain Eukaryota; kingdom Metazoa; phylum Chordata; class Actinopteri; order Siluriformes; family Siluridae; genus Silurus; species Silurus glanis. Next base: position 2,089,925 of record JAAIIK010000028.1, on the reverse strand, counting down.
TTACGGGTCGCCACAGCGGATCATCCGTCTCCATACCCCCCTGTCCTCTACATCTGCCTCTTTCACCCCATCCACCTGCATGTCTTCCCTCACCACATCCATAAACCTCCTCCTTGGTCTTCCTCTTTTCCTCCTTACAGGCAGCTCCATCCTCAGCATTCTCCTACTGCTATACCCCATGTCCCTCCTCTGCACATGTCCAAAACATCTCAATCGCACCTCCCTCATTTCGTCTCCAAAACGTCCTACATGCGCTGTCCCTCTAATAAACTCATTTCTAATCCTGTCCATCGTCGTCACTCCCAACGAAAACCTCAACATTTTCAGCTCTGCTACCTCCAGCTCCACCTCCTGTCTTTTACTCAATGCCACTGTCTCTAAACCATACAACATTGCAGGTCTCACCAATTTTGATTTATTATATACTTTATGTACAAACCTGATTCCAAAAAAGTTGGGACACTGTACAAATTGTGAATAAAAAGGGAATGCAATAATTTACAAATCTCATAACCTTATATTTTATTCACAATAGAATATAGATAAAATGTCAAATGTTGAAAGTGAGACATTTTGAAATGTCATGCCAAATATTGGCTCATTTTAGATTTCATGAGAGATACACATTCCAAAAAAGTTGGGACAGGTAGCAATAAGAGGCCGGAAAAGTTAAATGTACATATAAGGAACAGCTGGAGGACCAATTTGCAACTTATTAGGTCAATTGGCAACATGATTGGATATAAAAAGAGCCTCTCAGAGTGGCAGTGTCTCTCAGACGTCAAGATGGGCAGAGGATCACCAATTCCCCAATGCTGTGGCGAAAAATAGTGGAGCAATATCAGAAAGGAGTTTCTCAGAGAAAAATTGCAAAAAATTTGAAGTTATCATCATCTACAGTGCATAATATCATCCAAAGATTCAGAGAATCTGGAACAATCTCTGTGCATAAGGGTCAAGGCCAGAAAACCATACTGGATGCCCCTGATCTTCGGGCCCTTAGACGGCACTGCATCACATACAGGAATGCTACTGTAATGGAAATCACAACATGGGTTCAGGAATACTTCCAGAAAACATTGTCGGTGAACACAATCCACCGTGCCATTCGCCATTGCCGGCTAAAACTCTATAGGTCAAAAAAGAAGCCATATCTAAACATGATCCAGAAGCGCAGGCATTTTCTCTGGGCCAAGGCTCATTTAAAATGGACTGTGGCAAAGTGGAAAACTGTTCTGTGGTCAGACGAATCAAAAGTTGAAGTTCTTTTTGAAAAACTGGGACGCCATGTCATCCGGACTAAAGAGGATAAGGACAACCCAAGTTGTTATCAGCAGTCAGTTCAGAAGAACAGATCTCTGATGGTATGGGGTTGCATGAGTGCGTGTGGCATGGGCATCTTACACATCTGGAAAGACACCATCAATGCTGAAAGGTATATCTAAGTTCTAGAACAACATATGCTCCCATCCAGATGTCGTCTCTTTCAGGGAAGACCTTGCATTTTCCAACATGACAATGCTAGATCACATACTGCATCAATTACAACATCATGGCTGCGTAGAAGAAGGATCCGGGTACTGAATGGCCAGCCTGCAGTCCAGATCTTTCACCCATAGAAAACATTCGGTGCATCATAAAGAGGAAGATGCGACAAAGAAGACCTAAGACAGTTGAGCAACTAGAAGCCTGTTTTAGACAAGAATGGGACAACGTTCCTATTCCTAAACTTGAGCAACTTGTCTCCTCAGTCCCCAGACGTTTGCAGACTGTTATAAAAAGAAGAGGGGATGCCACGCAGTGGTAAACATGGCCTTGTCCCAACTTTTTTGAGATGTGTTGATGCCATGAAAATTTAAATCAACTTATTTTTCATTTAAATGATACATTTTCTCAGTTTAAACTTTTCATATATGTTGTATTCTAAATAAAATATTGAAATTTGAAACTTCCACATCATTGCATTGGTTTTTATTCACAATTTGTACAGTGTCCCGATTTTTTTGGAATTGGGTTTGTATATTATATGCACATCTGTGCACTTCTCCTTTAACTTCCTGTAGCTTCTGCATCCGATTTAAAACACTGATGATCTACAAAACCAGAAAACAGACCAGCAAACCTCTACCTCACAGCCCTTATCTCACTTATCGCACTGAATCCTCCACCACTGCCTCACACATCCCTCCATCCTCTCCCACATATATACATACATCCATATCTTCTTTTCTTTCTTTTTGAATTGCCAGTTTGCACTCTGGTTTTTATGTTGCATCACTTGCAACATTGTATTTATTTATTTAAGTTACATTTATTTCATTATATTCTGATTTTCTTTCTCCCCTACTACTGTTTGTGTAACCTGCTGCTGTGTAATGCAATAATTTCCCTCACTGGATTAATAAAGCTTATCTAAGGTTATGTCTAAGTCTAATCAGAGCATCACTACAGCTCCATCATCTACAAAACTTGACCAGGTTCAAGGTCTCCCACAAAGTGCTGAGAGATTTTTACACTGGGGTTGGGAAGAGTCTTCTTACAGAGAGCATCACATCCTGGTTCATAGGTACACTGAAAAAGTCCAGGACTGGAAGGTTTAAAAGAAATCCCCCAACATAGACCAACTCAAACACGAAAATCTAGTTCTAATGAAATTACGGCATAAAACAGGAGCTTTGAGGATGGATTTGGACTGTACTTCATGTCAACAGTCTGCTACACTGACTCAGAACTACAGTTTGCATTTGATCGCCATCACTGTACACCTTAACTTCGCAAGATGTTCATGCAGGGTTCAGGGAAACATGGCGTAATCTTTGTCTTTTTGAACTCGGTTTGAAGGTTTTGACATTTATCTAGAAATCTTTGCCTTTTCCTTTGCTTATCTACCACAAGGTCATGTGGCAACAACACACTGGTTTTAGACCGAATTCCTTTGAATGAACTTTTCGGATATTTAAAAAAACAAAAGTTTTCATAACACGTGGAGGAACAAATGGAGTCCTGGCATTACCACTGATTCTGTTCAAACACTGACTCAGTCTCTTCCAAATATTTTGGAAGAGAAGTAGCCTTACATTGAGATCATTTGTATGATTTCCTCTCTACATCAAGACACACCACTGAAACTGAGCTAAAACTGACAGCTTAAAAGTGAGGTTGGAGATCTTCATAAGGTGTAAAGGTGGAGCTCATTTGCATATAGAGTTGGATGCCATGGTTCATGTATCATAACGTGGTATTAGTATTAGTATTATTAGTATTATTAGCATTATTATTAATAGTAGTAGTATTAGTATTAGTATAGTATATTGCGTCACTATTACTCTTGTATCCGGAGCTATTCATTGTTCTGCACTGGTCTTATTTTCTGTTGCATGAAACAGAAAACGTATCAACTCGATCTGGAAAAGTGGGCGTGTTCCGGAGTGATGACGTCATCACGCAGCTCCGCTCTAAACCCAGACTCGCTCACTACACAGTCAGCCTCTGTAGTGATCCAATTGATTCACTGAATCGATTCTTCTAAATAATTATTTCGTGAATCGAATGTGGACTGATTTGGATCACAGTTCAGATGGTTAAGATCCAAAGCGGGAAAAAAAGAGTTTGTTTTGCCTACTGAGAAAAGCAGGGAGGAAATAGATATTTTTGCTAAGTTACTGTTGTTTATTATTGCAAAAAATGAAAAAAATAAATACTAATTGCTTCACACTGAGGCTGAATTGTAATTACAGCAATTGTGGGCCATCACAAAGAAAATTAGGAGCAATTCTTATTAGTTTTCTGTTTTGTCTCGTGCAGGAGATCATGTAGAGGATATGTGCCTATCTTCAAGAAACATGTCACATATTTCCAATATTATACTGTAATATGGAATATAAAATATTTCCACTTGGGACATTTTTCCACTGTCAGTTCTAATTGTAAAAGTAATTATTTATTATGCATGTAAGATGAATTGATCTCTTATTATTATTTCTTTATTTTTATCATCAATAATTTGCAGTCTTAGTTTTTTATTGTTGTTAGTAATCCGAGATGTTTCCTGCATGCATTTTGACACCGCATATCTAATTTGGGAACAGCATTCAGAAAGCTCAAGGGAAAAAAAACAATTGTGTTAATAAATATATGTTCTAGTATTTTGCCTGCTTTGTCTAATATTAGCGTAATGGGATTCTGTACATTAATAATAAATAATAACTGTGCCAGGGCCATTAGCCAGTTTTGCATATTTAATTGCTGCTACATTTTTTTATCAGTATTTTATGAATGGAACTTTTACAAAAGGTTTATGCAAAAGAGACTTCATCTGATCATATTTGCATGATTTCAAATTATCAAAAAACGAATCTCAAGTCAAACCAAGTCAAGAAGCTTTTATTGTCATTTCAACCATATAAAGCAGAACACAGTAAAATGAGACAACGTTCCTCCAGAACCCTGGTGCTACATAAAATAACACGAAGCTACACAACAGAACACAGAGCTACACAACAGAACACAGAGCTACACAACAGGACACAAAGTTACACAACAGAACACAGAGCTACATAACAGGACACAGAGCTACACAACAGAACACAGAGCTACACAACAGGACACAAAGTTACACAACAGAACACAGAGCTACATAACAG
>JAAIIK010000028.1:2066706-2081514 GCA_014706435.1 Silurus glanis | reverse complement strand
CACACACACACACACACACACACACACACACACACACACACACACACTTCCTGTGAGGTTTCATTGAAACCACTTAGACACTAAAGAAGCTGAAAGGAAAAGGGGTTGAAGACCCCTGATGTTAAGAGAGCCATCCGAAAATAAATCCAGTGAAATGATATAAAGTCAGAGCCAGATGTAGTACAGATTCTCAACGTTGTGTTGGGGATATATATATACACACACGTGTGAAAAGGAAGTTACGAACTTTTTTCGAAATTCATGCATCAAATTTGGCTGGAATCTTCTAGTTAAGCTTCATTTACTCATATCAGCTATAACCGCCTACACTGACAAACAGCCACAGAGCTGCAGGATGACATTTGCACCATGCAGTGGTTTACATTACCAGTACTTTCACCCTGAGCTGTCAAAACACCCACTGCATATTTCAACTAACATTTAAAGACACATTTTACAGGTATATACCCGTACTGTATCTGTCTGTATGCTTTCATTTTGGGTCTTAAATCTGAGAGTGCTGTGCGTAAAGGGTTTCAGATGAGACCATCAGTCCAACTTTTTATAAACACTGTCCATAACCATTGAATTAATTTTATATATTCCCCTTTTCATGTAGCTCATATTATTCACATCATATCATTAGCTCATTTACAGCTTTACCAACCTGTACATATGTAAATATTTTACACTGCTCCCGATGCACTTCTGATTAAATATAATCTAAACAGTGCACAGTCATTAACATGTGTATAAGGACAATCAAAGATAACTGGACAATCAAAGAATCACTATTTTGATGCTTTACGGTGAAGATAAAAGACAAAAGAAGTTGTTACATCATGTCAAAAACTTCCAATAGATTTCTCACAGTTACAAATATTATTCAGTGGAAGGACACTGTACGAACAAAAGTTTGTGGACACCCAACCGTAAGATTTGTTCGTGATTTTAGAGCATCCCGTTCCATATTCAGTGCCTATTAACTGTTATAATGATAATGATTTGTGGAGATTCATTCAGCCACAAGGGTGTTAGTAAAGTCAGGTAGTGATGTGGGCGAGGTGAAGAGGGCTGGGGCGCAGTCAGCGTACGCATTAGTTCTAAAGGTGTTCAGTAGAGTCGAGGTCAGAGATCTACAGCAGGCCACTCAAGATCTTTCACTCAAACTCGTGTAAAGCATATCTTCACGGAGCTGGCTTTGTGCACAAGTTCTAGCGAAGGGAACATTTTATGTTTACTGCATTCATAGACATAATATACAATTGAACTGATAGATCCTAATCTTTGAACAATGAATTGAACAATGACCTTGAACTGGATTTCATAAAATGATTCAATGATTCATAGCTAATAATTTTAAGCTATAGCTTTATAAATAACCAGCAAATCGCTGTCCGCTACACACAATGTATCGGGCTGCTAATGCAGAGTATCGTAATCCCGACTATGTGGTGCACCGATAGGTGTATAAGTATTGGTTGTCTTTTTCCACCACTGTTTCACCTCACATCTCATCCTGTCTGTGTCACAGCTCAGCTATCAACGACCTAACCAAGGAGAAAGTCGCCATCAAGAAGCTTCACAGGCCCTTCCAGTCAGAGATCTTTGCGAAGAGAGCCTATCGAGAGCTCCGGCTGCTGAAACACATGAAGCATGAAAACGTGAGTGTTCTGTTCGGCTCGTGTTTTTGTGTTATGTTAGTGTCGGCCATGGAGGTGGAAGGATAAGGTTGTTGCTTCGCCATCAGGCGGTTGTGACGATCTCGTATTTACACCACGTTCTCTAGTTTATAATGATTTCGCTTCAAAGGGGAAAACAATGGATTTGTAAGGTCGCTCTGTTTTCATCAGGAATTCAGTTATCCTAACATCTGTGGCACAATACAGTTTTCTGGCGATGTGCTCGCGTAAGTCCACGTGCACCCAGCGGTCTTCAAGTTATAGGAAATAATAATAAAAACCAAACACTATTGGCGTAACACCAAGCTGTTTTGTTTAGCGGTTTTTGTAAACTTGTAGTAAGTAGCTTAAAGCTAACCACTGGCAATAGTTTAGCATTAACCTGCAATTAAAAAAACATAGTGTTACAAAATAAAATAAATCAATAAAAGTTACAGTACTTTTGGTAAAGTACTGTAAAAGTACTACCTGCTATATGAGCTACACAGGATGTTATAACCATTTCAATATATACTGTATATACACCGATCAGGCATAACATTATGACCACCTGCCTAATATTGAGTCCTGGAATAACAGACCTCAGCATTAACAGCATTAACGTTTTCAGCGATTTGAGCTACAGAACCTCGTCTGTTGGATCGGAGCACACGGACCAGCCTTCACTCCACACGTGCATCACTGAGCCACGACCCTGTCACCAGTTCACCACTGTTCCTTCTTTGGACCACTTTTAATAGATACTGAACACTGCAGACCAGGAACATGCCACAAGAGCTGCAGTTTTGGAGATTCTCCAACCCAGTCGTCTAGACGTCACAATTTGGCACTCGTCAAACTTAAATCCTTACGCTCGCCCATTTTTCCTGCTTCTAACACGTCAACTTTGAGGACAAAATGTTCACTTGTTGTCTAATAAATATATCCACCCACTAACAAGTGCCATGATGAAGAAATAATCAGTGTTACTCACTTCACCAGTCATAATATTGTAATGTCAGGCCTGGTCGGTGTATATGTGTTAATATATATTTATATATATTCATTCGTATATTCATTCGTTTCATTCCTATAGTATTGTCGTGTGAGAGTAAATGCTTATATGGTTGCTGAAATGTGAGGGTTTTTGGATATATCTTTTATATCAATTATATATATATATATATATATATATATATATATATATATATATATATATATATATATAATTGTATGCCATCACTAATGAGGCTGAGAGCAATTATAATCCTTTATAGCCAGATCTTTATTTGGGCCTTAGAATATGATTACTCTACATTTATTAACATAACATTACTTCCTTTATATTTACATTTAGTTTGGATTCACAGATTGGAAACTTTTTGAACTATTTCATTTGACAAGATATAATATACAAGTGATATACAAGATCATATAACAAGATTTCTTTTTTTTGTTTTTTTGTTATTCAAACATCCAGATTAAACCAGAGGTGTTCAAGCTGTTGTTTTCAGGTTGCTTGTGTTGAGGCACATCCCCTGGCTATAAATCTGTAATGGCTGGAGAATGTGCTAAGACAAGTCCTGTCAGGGTTACAGACGCAGCGTAACTTTAAACACATGCCTTAGTGTTGAGACTTTCCAGTAAGCAGGTTTACGTGCGCCCTTTTTTTGTTAAATTGAACTAATTGAATCCGATTGCAGTTACTGTTTCCGTTTACAACTACTGTTTATACGCACCTTAAACTTTGCAATCCGATTGAAAAGTTTCAGGCCTAATTTAATGCTCTCACTGAACAGAGAACATTGGAGACCACTGCATTGCATATATGCACTGAGGGGGGATATATTAGTGATTAAGGCATTGGACAATGGATCTGAAGGTTGTGAGCTCAAATCCCAGCCATGCTGCCACTCCTGGGCCCCTGAACAAGGCTCTTAATCCCATAGCTGCTCATTCTGTCTCATGTCTCATTTATCTCATGTATGAATGAGATAAATTTAAGTCGCTTTGGATAATACGGCCAAATGCCGTAAATGCACAGGGTTTTTTTTTTTATCGTATTTTTTTATTATTTCATTTAGATTGAGCTCATTTGGATCCGATTTGTTTATACCAAGACTTTTCAATCCGATTGAGCTTTTAATACGAATACTAACAGATTATTTGGTTGCATATAAACATACCCAGTGATTCATTATCAGCCAGGGTTTCCACAAGTCTTAACAAGTATAAAACTGTCAAAAATTCAAAAAAGTCAAAATTTTTATTTCTTAAAAAACGTATTCAATTCGCTGTTCTTAACAGGTCTGAATTTTCCCACGTCCTTGTCACGCTACGTCTAATGCTCATTTAAACACCCATGCAGCACTTTAGGAAGTTTTGTTTTTGTTTCCTTGGTTCTGTCATGTATCTCTTTTTGGAGTGTACCAAAGCTGGATTTTATTTTTCAGCTATGGGGAAGTGCAAGTTTAGCCATTCTTGGCTTGAAAAAAAAGACCGTAGTGCTTGGTTCAGGCCAGCTGCTAACAATGTATATGTGTGCGTGTTTCTGATGTTGTGATTATAGGTCTTAAATTTTATTTTTAATGGTCATAAAAAGGTCTTTATAAAAGTCTTACATTTGACTTTGTGGAACCTACAGAAACCCTGATCAGCTCTGTCAGTTCATTATGGTATACTATATAATATTTCTAGATATATAATATACATCTGATATTGCCTTTTATCATTTCCTGCCTGATCCAGGTAATTGGACTGCTGAATGTGTTTTCACCTGCCACCCGACTGGAATCCTTTCAGGACTTGTGAGTTCAATTATTTTACTGTGTGTAATATACTAATAATATATCGGTCAGCTTTGTAAAACAGGCGTGAGCTAATTTGTATATTATATATATAATGTGTGTGTACTTTATAGCTCAGTGTAAGTGCTGTTTAATTGTTGATAGCAGCAGTTTTAACAGTAATTCACAGGTTTATTATATATTGTTATTATTATTATATAAAATATTGTTTCTATAGTAACAGCTAATTCACAGGTTTTTTATTATTATTATTATTATTATTATATAAAATATTGTTTCCATAGTAACAGCTAATTCACAGGTTTATTATATATTATATTATTATTATTATTATTATTATTATTATTATTATTATTATTATATAAAATATTGTTTCTATAGTAACAGCTAAGACTCACTTGTATGGCAGACGCACCACATGATTTATAAGTGATGCTGAGCAGCTTGCAACAGTATCATTCCTATAGTGAAGTTTTATTTATATGGAGACATTTATTTCACATGTATGGAATTACATTTATAACATTCGGCAGACGCCCATATCCAGAGCGACTGTTATACAGTTGAGCTGTTGATGGTTAAGGGCCTCGCTTGAGGAAGGTTAAGGGCCATGAGCGGCAAATTTATGGTGCTGGGATTTGAACTCACGACCTTCCGATCAGAATTCCCTATATATATATATTTTACCTCTTCAGGAAAAGGGTTTTTCACAACTGTTTATGGACTTCCAAAAACATTGAGTAACAAAAAGTTCAGTATAAAGGAATACAGTAATCCCCCGTTTATCGACGTTGATTACGTTTCAAAACCGCCGCGATAAACGAAAAACCACGATAAACGGACGCACCTCAAAAATGCTTTTTTTTTTTATTGTTCAAGCCATAAATCATCCTCCCACACACTTTAAACACACACAGAAAACATTTGCAAGAATACAGCGAGATGAATTTTGTGTAAATTTGTAGAAATACAGTATCACATTTATAGTGAGTACAATGAATCACTATGTATATATTTTTAGCATCCTGCACACTTCAGCACACTTTCATAAACAACACCACATGATTCTTCGGCTTTTGTGTGAATGTATGATAACATTGATAACTCTGTAGTATTTTATGTTTACAGTACTGTACTGTATTAACATTTTACTTCATTTTATAATTAATAATTATATTTTTATTAATAAATTTCATTATTTCAACATAAAATGTCATAAAAACAGTTCCCTATGAGTTTTTTGGTCTATCGTGGTATCCGCGAGAGACCGGGAAAATCAGCCAAACTAATTAGTTACGTGGCAAACGCAATTCCACGAGATTCCAGCCGATTGCTGTAATACAATTCTAAACATGCTACTGCTGTTCAATGATCAACCTCCATCAGCGTGTAGAGCCAGTGGTCTGTAAGAACGTCATGCTGACCAATGGAGAGCTGAAAGTTTTAATATTTTGTCCAACATTGATTAAAGGAAACAAATTTATTTTGTGTTTTAGCTACCTGGTGATGCCGTACATGTTCACAGATCTGTCCAAAGTGCGAGGTTTGCTCTCAGAAGACCGTGTGCAGTTCCTGGTCTACCAGATGCTCTGTGGACTGAAGGTAAAACTATTCTAAAAATAATCAGCTTTTCAAAAAGATTACCAATTAACCAATGTGGTCACTTCCTTTCTGGTTGTACAAACAAAACTAAACTAAAAAGAAAAGTGACAGAAGCAGAGGTCGTTTTTAGTTTTTTTTTTTCCCCTAAGAGAAGTTGTGCTCTCATATCCGTCTCATTCAACATTTACATTATGCTGTTAGAGTGGAACTGTTGTAGTTTTAAATCTGGTATATTGTTGGGGATTTGAACCAGTTATTGATTGAATTCACTCATTTATCCTGTTGTTATATTTTTAACAAGGCGTAAACCTCTTGGGGTTTTGTACTGTTATATGAAAATGAGATAGAGCCTGATGTGAAGCAGATTTACTCTTGTCTACAACTGCAACTGGGACAACAGTTTTGCTTTCTTTTGTTTATCAAAGAACGACACATAATATATATTAAATCCACTATTAACAATGCCGTGGTGTCTGCAAAACAAGTTGCATCATAGCAATTTCTAATAATTTCTCATAATTTCTCATAAACTCAATTTCTCTGGACGCTAATAAGACCTTAATAATGCAGCTTTCAGACAAGATCAATTGTCTGAAAACCTAAAGAATTTGCTGTGTGTACCTATGTTACAAATCCTTTAAATGCCAGAATCTTTTTAACAATGTTATAAGTATAAATGTTAAACAAAAAAAAATACAAATAAAGAAAAATATAAATGTTAAACATTTCCATTCAGAAAACAACAAAGAGATTTCCATTGTAAAATATCACCATGTTTTAATTTGTGTATTATTATGTGTAGATTATGTGAGGATGGACAAGATTAGAAATGAGTTTATTAGAGGGACAGCGCATGTTGGACGTTTTGGTGACAAGATGAGGGAGGCGAGATTGAGATGGTTTGGACATGTGCAGAGGAGGGACACGGGGTATATCAGTAGGAGAATGCTGAGGATGGAGCCACCAGGAAGGAGGAAAAGAGGAAGACCAAGGAGAAGGTTCATGGATGTGGTGAGGGAAGACATGCAGGTAGTTGGTGTGAAGGAGGCAGATGTAGAGGACAGGGTGGTATGGAGACGGATGATCCGCTGTGGCGACCCCTAATGGGAGCAGCCGAAAGAAAAAGAAGAAGAAGATGTGAAATATCCAACAGTCCCTTATATGTTACTATAGACCTGATAATATAAAAGAATTAGATTGAAGCATTAATTTTAACCTCCGATTGGCATCGAAGCAATAACTAGTTTCAGGACTTTTTGACCTGTTCGATTCCATAATTCAGCATATTCTTTACCATAGTTTGTACAGCTGGATCATAAATCGTTAAGAAAAAGTGAAACTGAAAAATAGATCAGTTTTGAAACCGGACTAAAAGAATTTCTGAAACATGACTAATTGCTAGAGGCTAACTCGTGTTTTTTTTTTTTTTCTATCTCTCCACAGTACATTCACAGTGCTGGCATCATTCACAGGGTGAGTGTTTGGCAGCAAATATGCAGCATCTGGCATCGATCACGAATTCATCACCTCGAAATCAAGTTGAAATAAATATACATGACGTGTTTGTCGTTTTTCTCAGGAAGAAAGAAAGCCGTCCAGTGATACCATGCAAAAGAAATTCAGATTCTAATGACAAGTTGCTTTCTTTTTCGAATCGTAACGTGCTTCCGTCATTGTACGACACTGTGATCTTAATGGTGTTTAAGCAATCGGCATTTACTGAAAAGTGAAAAGTGATCCGAATATTTTCCTTTCGTTTCGAACTATTCCATATAGATTGATTTTTTTTCCCCCCAGTGTGAGAATGCTGAAGAGGGCAGGATTCCCGTTGTTTCTAAAGTCAGTCAGACAGAATCATATCGTCATATTTTATTAGGAATTTTTGGTATATTCCATTTATTCCTTTGCTGCACAAGTTCAAGTGTGCTTTATTGTCATTCCACCGTATGTGGAGAAAAACAAAGGAATGAAAAGTCGTGCCTCACAGGACTACAGTGCTACGTATGTAAACATATGAACAAACATAGTAGACATAAAACATATAACATTATATAGGATGTATTTGGATATGGTAGAATTACATTTTATGTTCACTTGAACTTGGAAACCCAGACCTGTTCCAGCCCAGTAATACCCCTGTGCACAAAAGTGAGCTCCATAAGATATTATACATGGTGGAAGATCTTGATTGGCCTGCTATAGAGCCCGGATCTCAACCCTACTAAACACTTTTGGGATGAATGTGAACACTGACTGCACCTCAGGCCTCCTCACCTCACCTACATCAGTACCTGACTTTACTAACAGCCTTTTGGCTAACAAGTCTACAAACACGGTCCAAAATCTGGTGGAACATCTTCCCAGACGAGTGGAAGGACAATGAATGCAATGGTCAAATTAAAATAATTCTGACCAGGTGTCTGCAAACTTTTGGCAATATAGTATATAAGTATAAAATCTATATAGACCAACACAGCTAATCTATTGAATTAAGTAATCGGAACTATACAACTTACAGTTATACTTTACATAAAACACAGACATTCCTGACAAAAAACCTGCGCTTAACCAAGATGGATGGTTTGTAATGCCCATTCATCCAGCTGAGCGTAGTCTACTTGCTCACATAGATGACTTTGTTTCTGTTTTGAGAAATAATTGAATCAGTCCTTCAGAAAGCAACACAGGTAGGTGCAATCTGCAGAATGAGGCCAGAATGGTCCGACTTTGAACAGGCAATAATGGGAAAATATGCCATTGTCTTTAGTAACAAGGTCACTAAGGTTTCCCTCAGCGAAAAGTTTTTGAAAAGAAACTCTTCAATGCTACTGAGAAGTGCACATACTGGGAAGTTAGGATTCTTTGTAAGGATTGCCCAAGGTGTTCACAGGTGTAACCGAATATTCGTTTGAATCCCACTAGAGCTCGTATTTTTATCTATTGATTTTATGGAGAGCTGCAAAGGAAAGGAAGTAAAATCCCCAATGGCAGATATCTTTCTGCTGTTGTTTTGGTGAATCAGGTCATAACCACGATTTACCGTAGGATTCAAGTTAATACAGGAAGCAGTTTCCTGTTAGGTGTGACACCGTCGGTACATGTTTAGAATTGTGTTAGCATGTCTATTAGCGGATACATAAGTGTTTCACAACGAGGTACAGTCCCACAAAATGCATGCTATCGGTCCAGTTGAAATGTGTTGTTGAAAAGCTCCATTACTTTATGTGAAAGTTGCACAAATTTAGGTGTATAAAATTGTGAAATATTCAGTAGACTTTTGTCATGTTTAAGCAGGGACTAGAGATGAACAATGTGCTGTTATTTGTCCACTGAGGTTTTAGTCAGGTTTTTTTTGAAGAACTGATCCACTTTTGAGTTTCTCCCATTTCTACACCTGAATTCATGGCTACTGATTACCTGGCTCATGTGTGCAGAGAACTGGACTGGCTGGATCTTCCAGAGACTTGGAACAACTGCTTGTTGTTTTTTTTTTTGGATTTCCTCGAAACCAGAGGCGCCCAAACGTTTTGTTGCATCGTTCCAAACCATTAAATTATAAAAAAAAGTTGCAATGGTTCCCCTTAGTTATGACTTAATCATTTTCAGAAATAAATCGATTAAAAGCATGACTCTTTAATCTGCGTAACGAATGCAGTTTTCGTATTTTTTTTTTTTAGGTTCAATGGGACTTGAAAACCATGTACAATGAAAACCTCCCATTTACAGAACAATAGAGTTTAATGCCTAATACAGCGGTTCAAGCTATAATACAATACAGCCAGTGTAAAATCAGTGACCTCTAATGAGAAACATTAAACTGGTTGTTATTGTTCAAACGTTTTCTCATTTAGGCTGCAAGCTGACTTACTAACACCCTGTAGGTACGATTCAGTTAGTTTGTTTCTCAGCTTGTTCAAGTTCATCAGACTGAAAGACTGCTCACACACGAAGGTCATTTCAACGTTTCAGTTTACAAATGTTGTGTTCAATGTTAAATTAGAAATCCAATGGCATTCTTTTCTTCCCTCTTCATTGTATATGGCACGGTGAATCATCAAGGTCAACAAGGGCTAACTTTGTCTGGGTATCTCTGCTCTAAACACTCTAGGTAGGAGGCACGGTAGTTGGAAAGTAAACAAGGAAGTGGCAGTTGCGGAAACTTCATAACTAGTGGAAAAAGGGCAGGAATTTCTAGAACGTTAACTAGGAAGAAGGTTAACTTCAGGTGTGCTCCTTTTCACAAATGTAGTTGAGTTTGCCTTTAAAGCCGGGGGTACAAATCCAAAAAAGTTTTGCCAGGGTAAGACTGAGGCCTTGTAATGTCCAGGATTCTCCTCTACATTCTGTTTTTCATTGTAATATTGTGTCTTCACTGTTCTTCCTACACTATATATATAACACAATATTAAGTGTTTGTCAGCAGTTTTGAACCTTTGAGCTAAATGAAAAAGAGCTTAAAAGAGGAACAGCAATTCTAACACATATATGGATTTGTTGTGTTTTTGTTTTTCAGGATCTAAAACCAGGCAACTTGGCAGTGAATCAAGACTGCGAGCTGAAGGTCATTCACCTCTGGTTTTTTGACAATGTGGTGAAAATGTGCTACGGGTTTTGGATTGACTGGTTCTCTTTAAGGACTTGACTGGTTGATGGTGTTAATTGGGTTGAGGGGGAATTTAACAGCGTCTTGTATCTGTGGCTACAGATCTTGGACTTCGGCCTGGCAAGGCATGCAGACCAAGAGATGACTGGTTATGTTGTGACGAGGTGGTACAGAGCGCCTGAGGTTATTTTAAATTGGATGCACTACAACCAGACAGGCAAGATAACACACATGCTATTTACATTGCACATTTATGGCTGGATAAACCCAGACCCAAACTCAAAATTATTGTTATTGTAGAACCTTAATTGACCGTAATATAAATATCAATTTACAAATGAACTCTAATCCCATTATATGAGTCTGATGGCAGTCTTACATTAGTCATATGGATATATATATTGACTGTTTCCTTCTTTTTAGTGGACATCTGGTCAGTTGGGTGCATAATGGGAGAAATGTTCAACGGAAAGACACTGTTCAAAGGAAAAGACTGTATCCATCACTAACAGCTTCTGTCAATGTTACTTATTCTTCATCTGCTAACAAGCATTTCTGAGAATTTCAGCTCATCTCAGGAAGTACTGTAGAATATTTTTCTTGCCTGTGTCTTGCTTTTTTCAGCCTGCTGCAGGGACATAAATGTTTCTTGGAGTTAAAGCAAAAAGAAAGAAATTGAATCGATTGAATAGAACCTTTAATACATTACATTCTTTAATCATCGAGAATCAGACATGGACCAGCTGGTTCAAATCATGAAGGTAACAGGGACACCTGGCCCAGAATTCATCGAGAAACTAGAAAGCCAGGAGGTAAGCCATTCATAGTACACCAATTAGGCATAACATTATGACCGGTGAAGTGAATAACACTGATTAACTCTTCATCATGGCACCTGTTAGTGGGTGGGATTTTATTAGTCAGCAAATATGTTTTAGTCCTCAAAGTTGACGTGTTCGAAGCAGGAAAAATGGGTGAGCGTAAGGATTTGAGTTTGACAAGAGCCAAATTGTGATGTCTAGACGACTGGGTCGGAGCATCTCCAAAACTGCAGCTCAGTGGTCAGTATCGGAAGGAACAGTGGTGAACCGGCGACAGGGTCATGGGCAGCATTGATGCACGTGGGGAGCGAAGGCTGGTCCGTGTGATCCGATACAACAGACGAGATTCTGTAGCTCAAATCGCTGAAAAGGTTGATGATGTTAACGCTCGACAGGTTACGACTGTTTTGGAAGCAAAAGGGGGACCAACATGATATTATGCAGGTGGTCATAATGTTATGTCTGATCAGTGTCAATGGAATTTGTTGTCATATTTGGACCCTTCCTCATAAGGTGGCACTGTGTTTCTGTACTACAAATGATAATGTAATATATTTCTGTGTGCAGGCAAAGAATTATATCAAATCGCTCCCCTTTTATCCTCGGAAAAATTTCTCTACACTGTTTCCCAGGGCCAGTGAACAAGGTAAGCAGACGGCAAAGCAAGAGACCACCTCGAACAGAGGATATTGTTGGGGAAAAAATAATTTTAATGTCATTAGTCGTCATGCTGTACATGCGGATATAATGTAACTACTGATACTGTATTCCGATACAGGTTTGCACAAAGCATCATAGATTAATGCCCACCACTTCCTTTCAAGGGGAATTCCCTTTGCAATGAAGAGCATACTTACCCATCATTTCTCTAAAGCACTGTTTTGATGTTCTGTTCGCAAAGACAATTTTTGTGCAAGTGTTACATGCAGAGGTGCAGATAATTATGATGGTAGTTTTGGTACTCCACTTGCAACTTTATATTGCTCACCCTTAGCAAGTTTCCAATCAACCAAAGATACAATGCATCAAATCATGCACATACAGATCAAGAGCTTCAGCCGACGTTCACATCAATCATCAGAATGGGTGGGCGCAAACGATCTCACTTGGTTGTTGGTGCCGGATGGAACATCTCAGAAGATTTCAGCCTCTTTTCTGCAGTGCGACTTCTCCTACTACGACGACCAGCAAAAACCTGATGACGCAACAACTTTAAACCACCTCAGGGGGAAATGAGTCAGGTGTACAATACAGCAAGAAGAGAAACTTATTGAAATATGGAGAGAAAAGGAGTGTTTGTAGGAGGCTTTCATTATCAAGGCATGTCATGAAAATAAGTAACGCTACACTGTTTTAATTTGCTGCTAGCCACCGTTAGCGAGACAAGACGGGTCTGGACTGATTGACGATGTACAGTGCGTCTGGAAAGATTTCACAGCGCTTCACTTTTTTCACATTTTGTTATTTTATAAAACTTCGGATGAGCTTTTTTTCTTGTGTGCATCAACTTCAGACAGTCTGACATTATGACAACCGAGATCCTGCAGTCTGACGTGCACCAATTGCAAAGGACTTTCAAAAATCGCACAGTGTGAGAAAGAAACACCCAATCAGTCAGAAACATGAAATCGAAAGCTACAGTAGGAACTGGGTTACTAAAGCTGAAGTCATCACTTGGTTCGATGAATCGTGATTTGTGCTGCAACATGCAGGTCAGAATTGGAAGAATCTCTGGACCCAGCCTGCCTTGTGTCTGCAGGTCAGGTCTGTTGGTGGTTTACTTGTATAAAAGACCAGGCTTTGAGTACCAACTGAGCATTGTTTGAATACCACAGCCTGATTATGTGATTATCCTTGTTGAGGACATGCATTCGTTTATTTTCACTTTAGGTAAAAGGGTGTAGAGTATAAAACATTTCCCACATCATTATAGCAATACCGCTAGCCGAAACCAGTTAAGTCCATGACATCATTTCTGACCCTGATTTGCGGAGATCCATTTTTCTCCATTGTTTCATGCAACAATAAACTGAAGCTCTTGACTTGTATCTGCATGATTTTATTTGAATTGCTGCATACTAAGTGTGTTCACATCTGCCCTTGTGTGATGTAGTTTATATTACGGAATCAGAATCAACTAGTCTGTGATGAAAACAGTATTGGAATGCAGCGTGTTAGAGCTTGTCCAAGGTTGTTGGGTGACTTTCTGCTAGTTCAGTAAGGAAATGGCAAAATATTGCATGGAAAAGGGCATTCATTTGTTGATTGTTATGTTTATTCATGATCAATGTCCTATATTTGGTTTGTTCTTTTATAATAAATTCTTCTGATACTTCTGTCAGCTGTGGACCTGCTGGAGAAGATGCTGGTGTTAGACACTGATACACGCCTTACCGCCGACGGTGCACTGGCCCACGGTTACTTTGATGGCCTGAGGGATCCAGACGACTGTCCAGAGCCTAAGCCATATGATGACAGTTATGACAATGCCACACTGCCCCTAGAGGAGTGGAAGAGTAAGTGCACAAATGAATTAGAATAATAAGTTCAATAATATTGACTAACTAAACAGGACACCAGTACAAACATTGTGATTTTGGCAAATAGCAGATAATTAAAATGTAAATAGTCTGCTCTGATATCTTAAATCGCTTACATTTTACAACATTAATCAATATAAGTCCGTGTATCTTTAATCGAATACTAATTCTTGCACATTTTTCTCAAAAACCTCAATAACAATTACATATGGCTATTAAGAAAGCAAACATTTTCCATCACATCCTTCTTCGTCGGTGTTTAAACTGGTTTAGCATGCTGTACGGATTTAAAACAGAAATCTGCATTGGGGATAAAGGAAAAAAGGTGCACCAGAAAAAATTTGGTCAAATTGTCGATAAGTGGATTTCGCCTTGTTGTAATGGTCTTGTCTGCTGTTTGTTTTCTGCACAGGATTGTCTTTCAAAGAACTGAAGAGTTTCGTTCCCTTTCCAAGAAGAGACTCGAAGAGGAGGAACACGCTTACGATGTCTTAGTGACGTTGCACTATGTCACAGCCACACCTTTATGCAGAGGATTGGTGCAAAGGAATAGGGTGGACAAATGTTTACACATAAATCTATTACAAGTCATGACAATCCATGATGAGTCAGTGATGAATGTCTCTTTGTCGTGTACCTGATTAGTGGGCTTTAGGATGTACTGCTGTTACAGTAGTGATTGCCTTTCATTTGTTGCCTTTAAGCTTTTGTTTTAGGTTAGGAATTTATATATATATATATATATATCATCATGGATTGTCATGACTTGTAATA
>JAAIIK010000028.1:2028634-2052578 GCA_014706435.1 Silurus glanis | reverse complement strand
TGTGTGTGTGTGTGTGTGTGTGTGTGTGTGTGTGTGTGTGTGTGTGTTTGTGTATTAAACACATAGAACATTTAATTGAATCATGTAATTGTAGATAAATACATAATTTTCTTATGTAAGAAAGTAAAAACTGAACTGTATGTGGTTTGGTTTTCTGTCAGTTACACAGTCAGGATCTTTTAGTCATAATTTAAGAAGGGTCTGTGGTTTTGGTGGTTGCTTGTCTCTCTTCGGGACGTACTCATTTCTAAATTCGTTTTTGCGTTCGCAGTTCTCACAAACGGATTCAAAAAGCACAAAGACGGCGGTTCAGACTCCGACAGCAGCTCCTCGCCCATTCTCAAAAAGGAAATGTAAGAGTCTGCTGTGCTACAGTCATTCTAGACATAATAAAGCAGCATTTATACGTCACGTCCGACTGAGGGATTTCAAATACACACATCTGTCAGTGCTGTTGCTGTGTTTATTATAACAACTTATGTACAGTATCTCACAAAAGTGAGCACGCCCCTCACATTTCAGCAACCGTATTAGCTTGTTCTTTACTGATTTATTGACTGCCTTTCTGTTTTTTAGTACATTACCACCAAAAAAAAGTCGCGGAAAACCCGCACTGTCTAAAGTACCATTCCTAGAGACCGTTAACGGCGATTCGGATTACACTGGACCAGGTAGGATAACTTCAAACTACTGACATCAACCTAAAATAACAAGCTACATATTCTACAAACATAAATTGTAAACAGAATGTATTGTAGTAACCTTTGTGTCTGCGATCTTCTCTTTCTCAGTGGATATGTTGTCTATAGAAAGTGATTCAGAACCCGAGCCTCTGGATCTCGTGTGGGCCAAGTGCAGAGGATATCCGTCCTACCCTGCTCTGGTGAGAGATGTTCCTGGTGCTCTGCTACTTTATTCAGATCTACTCCACTGTAGATGTGCACGTAGAGCCCCTGGATCCTGTGGCAAGAGACGTGGGTTGTAGGAATGCTCTGATCATATAGAAGTCGGATGTGAAGCTTGTGGGACCTATAAGTCCATGTTCTTTTATATGGGGGTGTGCTGGATATTTGGTGGCTGCATTTGTACTTATTCAAATTCATTTATTTGTTCACCTTCGGTAGCCACGTTATCTATAGTCAGGGTCAGAGTACCGTAATTTCCGGACTATTAAGCGCACCCAAATATAAGCCGCACCCACTGAATTTGACAAAGATTTTTATTTTGAACATAAATACGCCGCACCTGTGTATAAGCCGCAGGTGTCTACACTGAAACTAATGAACTTTACACAGGCTTTAATAAAAGACAGTGTCTGTTACATGGCTTGTATCTAAACAGTAGCCTACCAAGAAAGTCATTGTTCACTGTCTTCCTCCTTCCTTTCACAACAATTCTTCACCATCGGTGAAGCTTTTCTCCCGATGCCGTGCAGCTCAGAACACAGGTGAAGTGCGTTTTTTTCATGCCTGGTTGTTTTCAGCGTGACGAATGATTCTCATTTCCTGTAGACAGTCCGAGTGAGCGGCAGGTCAAACGTCAGAGGAACCTCATCCATATTTATGATGTGGTGCGGCCCAATTCAGTGGGAGCGCGATTTAATATAAAGAGTCTCATTGGTTCATCTGAACCCGTTCGGCAATTTCATTGGTCTAATGTTACGGGGCTCAGTTTTTTATCTTGAAGTTTGTGAAACCGGGAAAAACCCCGGAAAAATCCATAAATTAGCCGCTTCATTGTTTAAGCCACGGGGTTCAAAACGTGGGGAAAAAAGTAGTGGCTTATAGTCCGGAAAACCTGATGTAGAGATGTAGAGGACAGGGGGGTATGGAGACGGATGATCCGCTGTGGCGACCCCTAATGGGAGAAGCCAGATGAAGATGTAGAGCCATCGTCTGTAGTGGCAGCAATAAAATAGAATAAACTGAAACCCATAGGAAAATATAGGATATGAGTATAAATGAAAATCACAGCCTCAGTGGGCCGGATCGGTCAGAATTCCATCAGGAGTGTTGCCGAGTGGGATGGAAAAAGCAGTTTGGTGTTCACATCTATTCCACTACACTTCAACAAGCTTGCACCAGTAGTAACCTACAGTAAAATCTAGTGACAAATGGCAACATTTGATTCTTAGAAACATGCTTCTAGGTGTTGGGACCCAAATGGTGTGTTTAATTGAATGAATTCATTCATTAATTGAATTAATAACTACAAATTTATTTGTAGTTATTAGGACATTGGTGTTTGTCATACGTGTGACTAAATGTTCCCTTTCTCCCCGGGTAGATCATAGATCCAGACATGCCGGAGGAGGGTGTGTTGCATAATGGCGTGCCCATTCCTGTGCCACCTGCAGATGTGCTGCGGCTCGGAGAGCAGAGACAGGAAGAGGCTGGAGAGAAACTCTTCCTCGTCCTCTTCTTTGACAACAAGCGCACCTGGTACGAACGGCAGTGAATGAAACCTGCGTAACAGCAATCTAAGAGCAATAACAGAAAAATCTCATGTCGGTCAACAATTCAAATTAGTTCAAACTTTTAATTTTATAACCTGGAAATGTATAATAGAAGATTCATCTGATCTGTACTGGATAGACTTTTATTTATCAAATGGACCAATAATGTGTCATATGTACAGCTCAAAAAATTGTAATAGTAGACCGACTTGTTTTTTTAGGGAATTTTCACCATAAATGTAGCAGAAATTCGTCTGGCCAAAAGAATAGCACTATTTTCCTCCATATATTTTAATAGCAAGGATTCATATATTGAATTAGGAAAAATTTTTTTTTTTTATTTAAATAAATCTATACTATAATATTCCCAAAAGTGGAAAAACAGCCTTTTGTCGGTGATTGTATGGCATCCCTGAAGTTGTAATGCACTTTATCACAACATGCACTACATTACCAAAAGTCTGCGGACACCTGGTCATAAGTACGGTATGTGCTTTTTGAGCATCGCATTTGCTCTCATAATTCCCTCCACTCTTCTGGGAAGATGTTCCACTACGTTTTGGAGTGTGCTTGCGGACATTTGTGCTCATTCAGCCAAAAAAAGCTGTAGGTAAAGTCAGGTAGTGATGTAGGTGAGATGAGGAGGCCTGGAGTGCAGTTTACATTCATCTCAAATGTGTTCGCTAGGGTTGAGGGTCGGAGCTCTATAGCAGGAGATCTTCCACTATGTATCTAACCCATGTAACTAACTTATTGTCAGCGTTCATAGACACGTGTGGTACGGCCGTGTGCCTCCAGCTTCGTGGTGAGAGTTTACGGAAGAGCGGCAAGGCGTCCCAATACTTTTGTCCGTATAGTGCGTTTAATTTCATTCGGATCTCGTGTACCAAAATGAATCCCATTTTTTTTCTAAAATAAACATTTGTTGTCGACTGGATGGTTTTGTAGAAATGCCGATCGTTTGTTTTGTTGTCGTTGCAGGCAGTGGCTCCCTCGGGAGAAGCTTCTGCCGCTGGGGGTAGACGACACGACGGACAAACTGCGTCTGATGGAGGGTCGAAAGACGAGCATTCGCAAATCGGTGCAGGTGGCCTACGACCGAGCCATGATCCACCTGAGCCGAGTGCGCAGCGACCACGGTTTCATCGCCTCCAGCTACATGTAGAGAGGAATCCCACTGCGCATCACTACCTGAGCTCATCACTACCGCTCAAAACTACATACGCACAATCGGCTGCATCCAGATCCTCCCACTCTGCTGAGTTTGTAGAGAAACTGCGAGGTGCAGTTCAGTGCATTTCTTTCCAGTGTCAAGGAGTTGCAGCCATGCTTTTATTATTTTTTTTTATTTCCTCTTATTCCTCTTATGATCTGAATGGGTTGGAGAACAGATTTTTTAATGAGCGTGACGGAGTGTTTTTATTTTGTATTTTTTTTTTTTTTTTAAATGCTAGTGTCACTTTAAATACTGTGGTTTTGAGCGTGGACCGTATGAAGGCTGGATATAGACATCTAACGTCATCTGTTCTCTGACAACGAGCCGCTGGATCCAAGGGAGCGAATGAATCAGCCGGCGAGCGTGTGCGACCGTGTGAATGAATCACTGCCATTTTTCTTACGATAGCTTTTTACTTTTTAACCTTTTACAAACCACTTCTTGTATATTAAGACACTCGTGTATATAACTACTTTTTTTATCACATGATAATCTAATTTAATTCGGATCTCGCGTGTGAATTCAGCCGTGTCCTGGACGTATGAAGAAATTTCGAGATGTACATATTTGTTTAAAAAAGAAAAAAGGAACAAAAAAAAAAAAAACAACGATCAGATCACTGGCTTGCTGCAAACATGTATCCCGCTTGTCCTCGACTGTGTGCGTACATTCAGTTGCCAGAAAAAAAAAAAAAACATACTTGCAGTTTGTCTGATTTTGCAGCCGGTTGCCTCTGGTTAAATATTCACACTTTTTTGATACATAGAAATGTAATTTATTTATGGAACACACAAAGAAAGAGTGAGAGAGCGAAAGAGAGAGACTTAAATTATATATCGGTTGAAGATTGAAATCAAAGCTTATTTAAGGTAATCTATTGAAATGTGGTTTAAAGAAGATGGGCTTTGTGACCTTGATTGTTATTTTTAAGCTTTTCAAAATTATGTGCTGTAAGAAAGATGTACACAAACTGTTAGACAGTAAAGAAAAGGAAAAAAAAACTTTTTTTGGCACCACAAAGCACAGAGCCTGTATTTATTATAGAACGTTGTTGAGCTTGTACCTGTTTATAAGATGTTTTACGCTTGTATAAACTGCAGATTTTACCTACTCGCCAAATATCCTGTCTGAAACAGTATTTTCTCACGTGGGGGAAAATAAATATTCTATTGAAACTCTTAATTCTCATATGGTTTTATTTGAAGTTTTACAGGAATATCTCTGTCTGTTCCCAATCTAGTAAAATCTAGGAATTTTTAGAATCTGCCTACTTGTAGAGTCCCAAAAATGGGACTCGGTGAGTGTTAAAATGGCCCGGCAGCAAGAAAAGGCAATGACGTCTGTGGAAAAAGAAATAAAATATAGTATTGATGCAGAGAATTTACCACGTTGAAAAGCAAAACCTTCATTGCATTGCTCATGATTTCTCAGTACTGGAGTACGTTGCTGGAAAAGCCTCGTTTACAGTTTCGTCTTCCATTCACAAAAAGGAACACCCTACTGAGGTGGTCTCTCTTGGTAGATGCATGGGTAAATTGTTGGATTTGGATGCTATCTGCATTGTAGCTTTTAGTCAGAAATACTTTTATTTTTTTACTAACAAAATTCATTGCATAGCTGTTTTTTTTTTAACGATTGCAGTTCCCTCTGCAGATAACAGAGGGCGCTAAAATTACAAGAGGTGTTTGTCAAACCGGGATTTTGAATTGTACAGGTTTAAAAAAGGGACGCTTGCATAGCAGTACTACACAAAGTAGTAAGTGGCCAGTGTGTCCTATTAGCGATAGGCGGCGCACATGTCACAGGCCGGTCCAGAGACAGTTTATCAAGATGGCTGACAAAAGTGTTAGTGCGTGTGGTGATGCAGGTTCTTGTGAACGAAGGCGTAAAACTCGCAGTGCGGTGATTAGATGCCCATCTGCAGTATTTGAATGGAGAAAACGTTTCAAAGATGACCGTCAATGACGATCTCAGTCCTGGTGGTTCCCTGACAAAGTGAAGCAGGCTGTCCTAGGATGGTATAAGGGATTGTGTCAAAAAATAGATGCAGTTTCCACTCCTTGTTTTACAAAAGAAATTTGTTCTTTTATTTTATAAACTCAAAAGTCCCGGTTTGACTTGAACACCCTTCATGTATACCTCAAGAACATGTACTACAACAAGAAGTTTGAGATACACTTTTGGCATAGACTTGCATTAAGAAAACTGAAATTCGTTTCGAATATAACAGACGACAGCTTTAGAAAGCTTTGTGTATTTCAGGCCTGAAATGTATGAAAAAAATAAATGCAACTCCAAATCAAAATAAGTTTGTACAGGGATATATCACAATTCATTTGTCTACTATTGAAAACTGCAGTGTCATTGAAGTCCATTTCCATAAATCACAGCCGAGGAAGAATGCAGAGCTTCTGGTTTGTGCCGCATCCCGAAGAACAGCACGTTTTCTGTGCACGATCTGAATGTTTATAAACCCGCCAACTGACCACGTAGTCTTTCTGAGAAGTCTCAATGCTGCATGTCCCACATCTGCTGGGGTCGGAGTGTGAGGTGGTTGTGGTGCAGCGTCCTCACCTCCGTGAGGCGACCGAGCAGCCTGGCGAAGCGGCACGGCCCGGGAGTCGTACCCTGCCCGTTCCTGCACACCTTCGAGAGCAGCTCCAGAACAAATTCCTGCAGGTTCTCTACACAGCTCATGGCACGCAGATATGGTCTGTCTGCATCATACATACACATAGGAAAGGGGAAACATATCCTTGTGAGGTTTAATGGAATGCCGTTCTTTGATTTGTGTGAATAAGAACAATGAATATAAATCGGATTAAATGTCTACACTCCTGAGCAAAAAGGAAAAGAGCCAAACCCAAAATGGCAAAGATATAAAGCTTGAATGGGATTAACAACAAAGTCCTGGTCAGAAAATTGTGTGTGTGTGTGTGTGTGTGTGTGTGTGTGTGTGTGTGTGTATAAATAAATATCAGATTACACCAAAGGGCTCATTGGAAACAGTTTTAGTTGAAACGGAAACCAATTTGTTGACGTGATGATGAGACTGTTAAGGTGAATTCATTACACTGTTACACTGTACTTCTATTCATAAGCTGCTTAGGGATGGTAAAACTATTTGTTCTTTCAAAATGAGAAAAGGAGTGGACTGCATTCCTTTAGTCCACCATTTTATGTTTCACAGTGTATTGCATTATTTCTTCAATTAAAAAAAAGCTTTCCAGATCTCAATTTATGAGCTTCTCATCATGCCCTTGATTAGACCCTGTCAGGCCAAAAATAATGCCCCAGACAATATATTATTGAAAATTTTACACACTCGTACATTTTTTATGTGTGTGTGTGTGTGTGTGTGTGTGTGTATTTTACATTCATTGCAATATGGCACAGGAGCTCCCAAGAATGCATTAGTTTCATTTGTGATAATTTTCTGACCTATGGTTTGTTATTACGCCATTAAAAGCCTAATATTTTACCGTTTTATGTTTGGCCCATATTTTTTGGCCAGGAATGGAAACGTTTCATTTTGGATTGCGCCATGAAAACCATACAGTCAAAATGCGATCGGTTCAACACACCCCGTTATGCTTCTAGTTTCATGACAGTGGGAAGAAAACCGGATGTCATGGTTTGCAGCATCATCTGAAGAAATGGTTGTACAAGTAACTAGAAACTACACATTCGTTTTTGCAGCGTCAACAGAAAAAAAAAAAAAAAAAAAAAAAAAAACGTATGAAAATGTATAAATCATTTTGAGTTGTGCTCTGAGGAAAACCTAACGAAAAGGGGCTTGTGTAATGCATACTGGTGCTGAATGAACAATCATAAACAGGACTATTTTCATACAATAGTCCCAAAATACTTGATTTCATTTATACTAATAGCAAGTTTGCTAGAAAAATAAAAGAATGACTGATGCAGATCGAAGAAAAAAAAACAGAGTCCTTTTACTGATTGTTACAAAGCGCTGATACTGGAGACTGTGGTAGATGTTATTTTTCATTAACATTATCAATCTTTATTATTAATGTTAATGAACAATAACATCTACCACAGTTTTTTCTCAATCTGCATCAGTCATTCTTTTATTTCTCTAGCAAACTTGCTATTAGTATAAATCGAATCAAACAATTTGGGACTATTGTATGAAAATAGTCCTGTTTATCAGGAATACCATTAGAGCTGCCGTGATGGAAAGATCTAACAAATATTTGATGTAATTAAATAAATAAGCATCAATCCGACAGATTATTTGGTGTACAGAAGCAACACAAAGTTTAGAAAGCTTTTTGAAAGATATTAGTACAACATCTAGTATTATGTGAAGCCTCCAGACCTGAACACAGCACTGAAGTAGCAACGAGAAGAGCGTATTCAGCATCCGTCACTGAGATGGCTGCCATACTGTGAAAGAAATTCAGTACAGGACCCACGAGTTCCTCACTCATCCCTGCCCACAGAACAAGACCAGAAATAGGACAGTTTCTGCTGTTAATGTTTTTCTTGGCTGTCGCCGTGTTAAAGAGCTAAACGTAATAAATTGCATTTTCAATGTTATCATTTGCAGCTAGCAGCTAGCTAAGATAATGTTACTTCCGCAACAGTAAGTCATAACTAGTCATTATTTAAAACAAGTGTTGTGTTAATAAATCTCAGAAGTAGCAAGACCTTAGTTCAAGTATTTCATACAAATAGCTATAAAACGAGCTATATAACATCAAGCTAAATATTATATTGTGTAAACAGTTGGCCAAGGTGCAGGTAACTAGCGAGCTAGATTTCCCCCCATTTTCTCCCCTTGAGGATCAATAGTGCACAGATATCTTTTGATCAAGATACCTTAAGACAAGCTCATTTTTTTATTTTCACTATGTCAGTTACACTATATGGACAAAAGTTTGTGGACGCCTGGTCATACGATTTTGTATGAGCTTTTTTAAACATCTCTTTCCACATTTAGTCCAAATTTGCAGTTAAATTACTTTTCTGGGAAGATTTTCTAGATTTCGGAGTGTGTTTGTGGAGATTTGTGCTCATTTAACCAAAAGATTGAAAGGTACTGCTGTAGGTGAGGTGAGATGGCCTGGGGTGCAGTCAGCGTTCTCATTCATCCCAACGGTGTTCAGATGTCTGAGCACTATAGCAGGCCACTCAAGATCTTCCACATACTTTCTACCCATGTAAAACATATATTCATGGCTTT
The DNA here is from genome assembly GCA_014706435.1 of Silurus glanis. NCBI lineage: Eukaryota > Metazoa > Chordata > Actinopteri > Siluriformes > Siluridae > Silurus > Silurus glanis. The sequence goes on along the minus strand of JAAIIK010000028.1, from coordinate 2,043,698 downwards.
GTGCACAGGGGCTTTATCACGCTGAAAAAGGTTCGGATCTTCTAGTTTAAGTGTAGGTAAAATGTAACACTACTTCCTCCAGGTGACAGTTTGGGGAAGAACCACATATGGCTGGAAAAGTCGTGTCCCAATATGTTTGTCCATATAGTGTATGCCAGTATAATAAAAATTAAAGTTGCAGGTGTTGCAAAACTGACATCAGCATTCGCTAAACACAGTATTGTTGCCAGGTATGCAGTTACCACTCTGGCTATCAAGCTGGTCAGTGATAGGTAAGGCATCTTACTGTGACAATTAAGGTACTGTAGGTTGTAACAAGCTAACTAACATTAGGTACAGCAGGTACAACATCTGGCTAACATGCTTGAGCATCTTATTATCTAATTCATTTAAAAAATGATTATTTTTTACTGCATAACACAAAATAAAACATTTCACAGCAGCAGATACCTGAATTTAATATCATCTCCTGACTGCTGGCCTTAGACTCTGAGGTTTTCACCCAGCTGTGGCTGTAACCACTTGCACCTCCAGGATACAGAGCTGATGAGAAAGAGACTCAACATTGGTGACTAGATATAAATGTTTTGCTTGATTGTAGAGAGTACACGACTCAATGAAGCCTTACATGAGCTGTGCAGGGGTGGATTCTCAGTAAACTGTTGAGCCAAGAGCAGGAACATGACCTCCACAGACGAGCCGGAGAGAAGAATGCTCTGATCAGCACTGTCCAAGAGCTCAAAACCTGAACAAGCAAACAAACGCAGATTAGCTAATCATTCCCGTTATGACGTTATTTGATTTGTACCGTTTCTGATTCTGTGGAAAGAGACATGTCGGACCAGGTATGCTCTTCGAGAACTGCAGGAGTCTTTCTATTTCGAGAGAGGTTAAGTCAGTCAAACCATCAGCACCATCTAGTAAACTGGACCACTGGGACACCTGAAATGAGATAGTGATATTATCAGTTCCTGGAAGAAAATAAATTCTCCAAACATAATTTTTGTGTGGTCTTTTAAGTTCCAATTTTTAACTTATGAACTACGGTATATTAGAACATGGAACTGAAACCAGAAATGTTAAATATGGAAAATTCCAAAAGCAAAAACTAATTACTACCAGGGTTTATTGAATCAGAATCACCTTTTTTTTGCCTTATGCCTGAGCATACAAAGAATTTGTTTCCGTTTAGAGTAAACCAACAAAGCGCAATTAACATACAGTAACTGCACAACAATGCTGGACTGATCAAGACCAACACAAACATGATTACTAACACTAATCTAAATGACCAAAAATAGAAGTTAGTACACATTGACATACACAAAGATCAAGCATAACACTATGGCCACCTGCCAAAAATATTGTGTTGGTCCCTCTTTTGCTGCCATAACAGTCCTGGTTGAAACCGGTTGAACACTAACAGCAATAACTTCTTCAGTAATTGGAGCTACAGGAGCTCCCCAAATGCATCAATGGATAAAATGTTCCCTTGCTGCTTAATATATCTCACCCATTAACAGGTGCTATGAGGAAGAGATAATCAGTGTTTATTCACGTTCACAATGTTATAATGTCAATGTTATGCCTGGTTGGTGTATGTCATAAAGTGATCTATTAGTGCAGTTATTGTCCAGTTAGTTAAAGAAAAAAGATTGCATATGGGTTTGATATTCACAAAGTAGAGAAGATAGAGGTAGAATAGTAGTAAGAGAGGGTTTTTTGAATATTTGTGGCTGCCGGGAAAAAGCTATTTTGGAGTCAGTTTTTCTTTGGTCCACAATATTAGCCTACCATTAAACTGTATACCTTTATTGATTTTTGATTTTTTTTTTTTTGTGTGCTTATTACTTTTGTGTTGTTATGATAAAAGTTGAGGCCATATTGTGACACCCAGCTTTTCAATTAAGTTTGTGGAAGACCTGCACAACAGAATCTAGAATTGCTCATAAAATAACTATCACTATTAGCTATGGCCCTGGTGGTGATTATGCTAAACATGCTAGCCTGGGATTGGGCTTAATCAGTGACTTTCTGCAATGGTACACACTAAAGCCATGCTGACATACACACCCGGAAGCGAGTGCCATCTTGAGCTCTGCACCGACGATAAGCTTCCACAATTCTGTTCAGGACACATTTCTGCTCTCTGGACAATCCTGATGGCACCTTAAGCACACAAAAATCCATACACGGCATTTAAAGGCATTGGAAAAAAAAAATCAAAATGACAACTAAAAAAACATTTATGCGGTTCTGTCTCGTGGAAGTGACAAGTGTATGCAGTGAGACTATTATTCAGTCTTGAATATGTTTTGCCACTTATCCGAGAGGCTTCATCAGTGAATTACTGCTATCTAAAACTGTGTGATTTACTGCTGTGACACTGTGGGGTCTGCTGGTGTGAATTAGCAACCTAAATTAAGGAAACATGGTGTGATGGCAGTGTAAAGGAAGCCAATGTTGCAGTTGATTAGCAGTAAACATCTCTGAATCCTGGTGTCAAGATGCCAGAGGTGTGAATCAATGTGGGATTTTCCCACTATTAAGTTCAATTGATGAAGTAGGATATGCTGACAAATTCCACACTTGTCTGTGCACCTCTAAGGACCTTCAGAAAAGTAGCTCATACCCGTGCTGGCGCAGGTAGTCTGCTGGTGGAGGACACGTTTTTGCTTTCATTGCTTTCCTCGTCCTCAGCAATGAGCATTGAAAGTGAGTCTCCTCTGTGCTTGGCCCCCTTTCGTAACCTCTTTGACTGGCATTGCACCTCAGTCAGCAGACCTGTTGAGACAGAATCAAGCAGCTGAACATCACAAGTCATTCTCATTCTGTTCCATGCTTTAGCAAATATACACATGCACCAAGTGGCCAGTTTATGAGCTACCTACATTAAGGGCCAAAACAGTCCTGACCCGTTGAGCATTAACAGCATGAACTTTTTCTGTAGCAATTTGAGCTACAGAAGTTCGTCTGTTGGGTCAGACCACACGGACCAGCCTTCACTCCCCACATGCATCAATGAGCCTCGGCCACCCGTGACCCTGTCGCCAGTTCACCACTGTTCCTTCCTTGGAGCACTTTTAATAGATACTGAGCACTGCAGACCAGTAACATCCCACAAGAACTGCAGCTTTGGAGATGCTCTGACCCAGTTGTCTAACCATCACAATTTGGCTCTCGTCAAACTCGCTCAAATCCTTACATTTGCCCATTTTTCCCAGTCCCAACACATCAACTTTGAGGACAAAACTTTCACTTCCTAGCTAACAATGGCACTTTATGAAGAAAAGATACAAACCAGAACTCCATTTGAAAAAAACAACAAAGTAGCAAAGGAGTATTATAAATCTATAGCTGGCTTTATTAATAAATCGTCTTCTTCAAAACAACTACATTATGTGATGAAACATCTTTCCCAAACTTTGGAACCCATTTGGAACCCAAACTAGTTTATTAGGTACTGTAAAGGGCAATATTATTGAGTATGGATAGACAGTGGACTTCAGACAGTGTAGTCGCCCACCAGTGGGGTGTGATCCTGGACAACCTCTTGACTTAAAAATAATATAATGAATGCACTGGCCGGTATATCTGATAGAAGGGCCAGTGCATTCATTATATTATTTTTAATATAAGTATCAGTATCTGAGTGCTAGGTATGGTTTTCCAGCTCACCTCTACCCCATCCAATATTATAATAACCTTTGCTGACTAAACATAATTTGTATAGAGGATCATTCCCCTCACAGCCATGACACTGACATAAGATGTGTCATGCTGGCACAAGTATATCAGGTGCAGCAGCATTGCTGTGTTTATTAAGAGGACTCCTCTCCTTATTACTTCCTGCATGAAATCACTTTACATTTAGTTAATTTTGACTAAGAGGAGGCCAGGCATAAATCCAGCACAGTCGATAGCTTAACACTATACGGTCCACAATAACAAATCAGTGCAACAAGACTGCAGATTCTGTCCACATCCAGTCTTGAAGGCCTACAATCTGACACAGGAAGTTAAAGATCTTTAAATATATTACTATAAGACGATCCCCTTCAAAAGGTAAGAACGACTTCGGTTCATGTCGGGCTGCATCACATCAAGACTGATTATTTTCCTATAAAACCACACCCTGTTTTGTTTTACCCGTTACGTCATCAATCCTTCATGAGCTGTAGGAACACAGCCTGTCACTCACACTCGGCAAGCATGCCGACGGCTCGACACTTGCGCAGTCGGCAGTCTTGGCACTTGCGACGCATGTACATGTCCATCTCACAGCTGCCGCCACTCTTGCAACGATACACAGCCTTCTTGGTGACGCTGCGCCTAAAAAAACCTATAAAGAACACAAGAGCAGTGTGACAATTACAGTGAGAAATAATAAAGTCATAGCATAGATACTGGAATACAGAAAAGTGAATTACTTATCGCCAAAATCATAAGTACATAAGTATCAGATCCTTAACTCAGTGCTTAGATGAAGCACATTTAGCAGCATTTACAGCCTTGAGTCTTTTTGGTTATGAAACTACAGGCTTTGCACGCCTAGATTGGGGGATTTTCTGTCATTCTTCATGGCAAATCTTCTCAAGCTAGGTCTGGTTGGATGAGGACATCAGTGGACAGCTATTTCAGGTCTCTACAGAGATGTCTAATAGGGTCAGGGCTCGGGCTGAGCCACTCTAGGACTCTAGTCACTCCTGTGTTGTCTTGGCTGTGTGTTTAGGGTTGTTGTTATGTAGAAAGGTGAACCTCTGGCAAAGTCTGAGGTCCTAAGTGCTGTGGAACAGGTTTTTATTGAGCTTGATGTTGAAAATGATTAATCTTTTTTTTAAGTAAGTCTAAAAAAAAATTACACAGCAATAGTCCATAAATTCATTAAATATCAATAAAAACTTTTTCAATTCAAGCACAAATCAATTTATCACCTTTGCAGCCTTCACAGGTCAGAGCATTGTAGTGGTATCCTGAAGCTTTGTCCCCACACACCACGCACAGTTCATCCTGACCCTTCACCCGAGCTCCAGGCCCCAGTCTGGGTCGCTTCATTCCAGGGGTTGTACCTATGGTGCCTCTCGCCTGCCTGTGTAGTTCTAGGTCCGCTTGGCATGGAGGCTCCGGACACTGCGGGCTGTACGGGTAGGCTGGGTTACATGGTTGAGAGTTGGGTGGTCCGTACAAAGAGACCTGCATGTTTGCTGGATTGTAGTGTTGCTGGTTGTAGGGAAAAGCCTGTAGATCCAAATCCTGGTATGAATATCCTAGCGGATCCACCAGCACATCTGTGAAAAGTAAAAAAAATTCATATGGTGTAAGAATGTTTTTCATATTGTTAGGAAGTTTTCCTATCTGGCTCGAAGGACCAAATGTTAGGAAGTTTTCCTCTCTAGCTAGAAGGACCATATAAGGATTTTCACTATCTGGTGTGCGCTGATCAGGGGATTGTACTCGCCCCAGCGTGTCAGTAAAAACACGGTACAGGATTCAAAACACTCAACTTTACTGGGTATAGAATCGGTAGTTCGGTAGGTTGCGTGATGCAGAATGCATGCTGAAAGGCCACTGCTAAGTGACCACTGCTGAACGGTCAGTGCTGAGTAACAGGTTGCACGATGTCGAATGGCCACTGGTCAATGACGACTGCTGTTGTTGTTGTTGTTGTGGTGTTTTATGTCGGTTTGGCAGACCAACGAAAAGGTGCATTAAAGACGACTGCTGCTCGGTGTTCTGGCCTTTTATACTCTTGATGGAGGACGGTGCACTGTAATGTCATAGGTAGCTTGTCATTGCTTGGTAAACTGTATGTCTGCCTCTAGTGGTGAAGCGTGGAAATACAACTGAATAGGAATCCTTTCTTACACACATACTTAAAAAATTTTGTAAAAATTTGTAAAAAATCGGCACAATGGGATGCGAAAAAGGAGGCCAGTGACAGTGTGGAAAGAAATGGAACACAATGCACATCGACAGTCTGTGATTTAGGAATTATCCGACGACTTTAATGAGACCACTGGGACAATAAAAGGAGCAAGACCTTGTGAACCACTGAGCGACTCTGGAAACCGGATGCAGCTGAGGAGCTCTGTGATATTAGTTTTGATCTATAATAATTGGGCTGAATCGATACAGACAGCGTCAGCCTTATGAGAACAGCCATGGGCTTTTGTGCAACATTTCACAAAGTGTTCCATGGAGAAAACATGTGTTACCGCTGGCACTCCTTCTAAAACACATCTGTGCAGAGAGACAGGATTGCTATGATTCACACCTACATGTTGCAGACAGAAACCTGCCGATTAAAAGAAAATGTGGAAAATGCAGTAGAAATAAAGTTGTTTATCAACATGACATAAACAGGTAGATACAGAGGCGGTTTTCTGTTTGGATGCAAACTTAACAGAATATTTCGGCATCGTGTCAAACTTATCTTTGTCTACCACATCTGTTTCATATGTGTGATTAGCACAGAGCAGAATTTTGACAGTTCCTTGTACTAAGAAAAGAATGGCAAAACTCTCAAAAAGCATAAAACAATCTATTAGGGATAGTAAGATTCAGCAATTCACATCAGTGCATCGCTATAAACCTTAATTATGTGATGCATTGATTTAAAAAGTTGGCATTTGTTATGCAATGCATCATTTTTTTTAAATAGTTGTATCTGTAAAAAAAATTATTTTGTTATTTGTAGATGCGTGATACTTTTATTATTTAGAAATTGACCAATATTTTATATGTAGATTGATTTCTCCTCACTAGACTGTTTCTTAAGCGTGTTCTCTCAGCACCACTGCTGCTACGTGAATATGAACGTCACCTAGATATAGATTAACATGGCAGAGGTAGAGCTGCATTTTCTTGGAGACAGAACAGGAAAAAGATATTTTTTTTTGCACTACAAAGTCTGTTTCTGAAAAAAACATGCTTTAGAAGTAAATTGATGATTTGCTGTCTGTCTGAACCAAAGAAATAAAAGCGAACTATCTGTAGAAATACTGAACTGTATAGCATCATATTTTTTTCATTGAATCGTATTACTTTGAATCCGATGTGTTGAAGCAATTTCAGAACACATCACACTGCATGGTATTGGCGGTGAATCGCATTGCATCGGAAGCTGCTTCATATGTATCTTGAAATGTTTTGTATCATTGGCTATGCATCGAGATGCGAATCGCATTGCCCTCAGTTATGAAGACTGAATTGTGTCAATCCATTTTTCCCTTACGCAACTATTTAATGCAGTTTAAACACAGCTCATAAAATCTTTTCAGTTTCTTGCATGTTTGCGATCCCTTTGTGTCCCAGCACAGCCATACAGCTACGCTGGTTGGACATGTCCACTCATATTTCCAGACGACTACAGAATTCATTATATTGACTTCTTATTATACCAGTATTCCAAACAGGGTTTCATGAATCCAGATTCCTATTTGATAACGATCAGGTTGGGAGAAAATTAATAAAAAGCTCCAATAAATAAATAAATATAACTCAAATTAATAAATAAAAAAATTCCCTACATCCAAATGCTTGTTGGATTCAGTTGGTTTTCATGTTTTCCGCTCTTCATTTGTGACAAGGCATCTCATTCAAATGACTTAGCCTCCCACTTCCCTTTTCTCCCAGATGTTTCTCGTCTTGTTCAGCCTGGGATTTGTTGTGTGACACGACCAAGCTCGCATCTGTTTGTAAACTATTGGAGTTCTCTATAAACACCCATGTTGGTGATCACTGTTTGCTCACAGTGCGATGTAACCCTTGTCTCCTTCCACATCATAGTTGGCTTGATCTTTATATAGTTATATGATTTTAATAGAGTTGACTTGTGGTAAAATAAGCAGCATTGACTCCTCACAAGGCTTCAGGGTTCAATACTGAGCTCAGGGTAATGTCTCACACCCAGTATTCCTGGGATAGGCCCTGAATTCACAAATGACCGTGACCAGGATAAAGTGCTTCAATGAACAAATTAATCTTGATCTAATAATCATAATCTCTGTAGATCAAATTTTGCTTTACAGTAGAAAATGTTTTACTAAAAAAAAATTTAATTATTATGGAAGTAGGGGCAGATCTACTGGGGTGGCACAGGGTGGCAACTGCCACCCTAAAAAAAAAAACGCATTGCCACCACAACACTGATATCCCATAGTATAAAATATAAATGTAACCAGTTTCCTGGAGTGATTTACAGCAGCAATGCTTCAATGTGAAGACATAAAAAAACATATACCAATAAAAATGGCTTGATAAAAATCTTGTTTTTCTTTTAAAGTGTAGTCTAAACAAGTCAAGTCAAGTTTATTTCTATAGCGCTTTTCACAACAGACATTGTCTCAAAGCAGCTTTACAGAAATTAACAGTTAAGGTGAACGGTGTGTGTTTATCCCTGATGAGCAGCCATGGCGACTGTGGCAAGGAAAAACTCCCTTAGATGTTATGAGGAAGAAACCTTGAGAGGAACCAGACTCAAAAGCTGAACACATCCTCATTTGGGTGACATCACGAGTGTGATTATAGTCTTTAAACAATACAGAACAGTGGAGAGTGAGAACTAACATGAGCACTGGAGTGTAAGATTATGAGTAATGATCTTTCTACAGTCTTTAAGTCACTGTGGTTATAAAACTAGGAGCTACTGAGCAACTCATACAACAAATGACTCTTATGAACTGGTTTGTTTCAGTGAATCAAATACATTCAATGCAATCAACCTGAGCACAAAGAAATGACTCTATCTGGCTCTTTTAATGAATCAACGCAATCCAGTTCCAATCCAGATATCAGGATCAGTTAAAGCTAAACATCAGGCTTTATTTCATTTTTATAGACCAATATAAAAATGTGCACCCCCGTGTATACACCAAATTAGTATATCATTCCTTGAAGCCAAAGAACCATGCAAGGATGCTTGCTTCAGTGTTGCCAACCCTCATAATTCCCATAACTTTCTCCATATGGTTAAAGTGAAGGTTGAAAAGGAAGAACCTTACCATAGTACTGCGGTTCCGCAATGCCGTAAGCATCTGCTCCAGAGATAAACCCTCCAGTCATCATGCCCATCTCAGGATCCATCCACTCTCTCATCTCCACTGCTGATTTCACAAGCACACACTTTCCAGAGACGGCCACGTCTAAAACAGATCAGGACACGGTTACAAATGAATCATAAACACAGTCTCTCAATCGCTTACTTTCAAGTGAGCAGTGTTCTCTGACGTAGACCGTCATGTCTGGACTTACAGGATCTATATTTAGGCTATGCTTTTGATTCAAACGCAGATCATAGAGGCCTGAGGAGGTCAGAGTGCATGGAGACATGGGATAAGGAGTGTGAGAAGAGGATGGAACGAGTCCCGTGTGTCTCAACAGCTGCTCTGGCGACGGTTTCAGAGCGCGGCTCATGAAACAGAGCCGAGTCCCTGGTGGTCTCTGCAGGTTTGGCCTGGAGATGGACATCCAGCTGGAGCCACCTTAATGTGCTGAGATATGGCTACAAGAAATAAACATTGTACTTGGAGACAGTCCTTTCTGGGGCTGGTTTCGATCATATTGCAATACTTTTATTTGTCCAGACTTTACATTTTTTGAGTCAGCAATCATTAAACAAAAAGAGAGAATGATCAGGTGGGTGTAAAATCGCTGAACTATTAGACCATAAAGTTTATTTCCTGTTTTCCAATGCCTTATCTGCTGTGTGTGTTGATCCACAGTCTATGTCGGTCGATCTGCGCGTCTCATGGGAGGTGAGAGTGATAGACGGCTCATCTCTGATGCTCCGCTGACTGTTTGCTCTGTTTCACTGTTTGCTACGGCTCTGTTTGTCCTGCAGTTAATATTTGACCCCAAGGATTTAGGATTTTGGAGCTTCAACTAACCCCCTATCCCACACACACACACACAGAGAGGTCCTAACTGGACACACAGAGAAAACAGATCTATAGTCACCCTGTAGACCCTTTACATTAAGTCATCATTATATCCCTGCTACATTATAGTGACGGAACGCCATGCCAATGTGATGCTACTTACTTGATTGATTATTCCGGGGGAGCAGTTATGACAGAGCCATTATTAGCATTTCTACATCCCAATCTAGGGAGGATTTTTGTTATTTCTTTCACCATCCATCAACATGACTAGCAGGACATTTCCACGCAAATCCAAAGAGTAGAAAAAGCAAGACCTTTGCCTGGTTGCCCGCACACAGCTTCACATCGCACAGGGTGAGAACGAGTGAGACTGTTGAACTCCCTCGGAGAGATGAGCGGGTTAAAGGGCTTGAGCGTTCATTCATTTTTTTTTTTAGGAATACCATAAATAGCAACATCTATAGCCTCACTTTCTGTGTTTGGATGGATGGGGTAGGGGTGGTCTTGTGTTGCAAAACCTTTCGGGAGTAGGAGTTGTCTTAGGAAGACACATTGAAAAGAGATTAATGATGGTAAACTTTCCAAACATTTTCGGCTTTAACATCATACCACATTAAACACCAAGTTTCTACCGGTAGTCCTTTTTCCTTGCCCCACTTAACCACACGACATGATCAATCCATTTCTCATATCTATCATCTATTTCTTTTAATGCTCTACAACATTTTTTGGCTGCTATGATGCTGTGTTTATGGATTCTAACAGGAAGCAGACTCTTTGAATAGAGTGGCCTTGCAGGCTGCATTGGTGGAGGGGGGAAGAGACTAAAGTCCATGGTCAACTGAAGAGATTTCAGCGCAGGAGATAATCGCTCGTCGGGTTGCTATCGAAAAAAACCCGAAAGCTCAATTAGCACTTTTCTAAGGATTCATGACTCTGACGGTGCAGGAGAAAAATGAGGTGGCAGAACAGATAACCGGCACTAATTGGTTTCTTTTGGATATGAACACTTTGCACATATCTCTACTCCAACTCAGCCTTGAACTCCAAGTTCTCACAGTAATCTTGCTTCTTTTTTATTTTTATTTTTTATTTTTTGTATTTTTATTTAAATGTATTTTATTTTAGATATATTGCTTACGTTAATAAAATTTTTTACGACAAATATTTTTTTAAACCAATAACGACCTTCAATAAACCAATAAATATATATAATCTAATAAATACAAAACTTGTTATCCCAGTAACCTTTAAGATTTTATTTTAAATATATTAGTTATGGTGATAAAATCATGTAGTTTTACTTACAAAAACAGTAATTTTTATTTATTTTTTTATTTTTTTTACCATATAATGACCTTCAATAAACCAATAAATAATATATAATTAAATATATACATTGCACCAATGGGACACATTCATTTGTGTATATAAGTCACACCATTAGCATATAAAAAAAATGTTATATTTTGATTACATACATAGACACACATATATACATACATACAGACATACATATACACACACGTTAGATATTACAAATTTCATTACACAAAGCTAATTGCCCAAAAAAAAAAAAAAAAAAAAAAAACAAAACTTGTTTTTGTGTTTCAGTGTGAATGCGGTGTATAGAGTACTATAAAGTACACATGTAGATACTTCTGACACACACACACACACACACATTTTTAAGTATTAAATAAAACCCATAAAAAGATTTAATATCTCGAAATATCAAATAATGTTGATCCTTTAAAAACACTAAACCTCTGTTTAATGACTTTTTAAATTCCTGCTCTAAGACCACACACCATCCCGTCCTCATGTCTTCAGCCACTTTATATTCATCTCATTAAGCTGAATTTTATTTACATCCATCTTAAGACTGAACCAAACATTTAGCATCATCTCATGGACAAATCGAGTCTCCTTACCATAAATAATAAAACATTTTTTAAAAAAGGTACCGTAATTGTGTCTAAAATGCTGCAGGATTTGGGAGCACTCACCAGCTCTGATGTTCTCAGCGTTGGCTCTTCCAATATTCTCTTGATTTGACTCCCCGTACATTTGTAATGCTGACACAGGGCCAGCCTCTGACATCCAACACTTACCAAATACGCACACACACACACTGAACAAACAGTGCTTTCTCCCCAATTCAAACTGTTCACTCAAACACATACCATTACACGCAACACAACGTCTCTGGACGTACACAAACACACACACACACACACACACACACACACACACACACACACGACTAAATGAAGATGAGCAACCCATTTTTTATTACAAGATGTTAAATTGATGTTAAACACCATCTGTATAACAATAGAAGAAAGAAGAATGATGTTGATACACTTGATACAAACAGTGTATTAGTGTTCTGGTAGGAATTTTATTATTTATTTTTTTTAAGACTAATTCCATTTGATTCACTTTACGTTGGGATTTATGGGATTATCTGTTTAGCACCGATTTCACTCACGTCGACACGTGGCAAACATGAGACCGTCTAATAGCACACGTTGCACCAATGAAAACCAACATGCACATGACTTGAAAGGAGTGAAAGTAAAGGCTTCGTTCGCCTGAATCGAGGCTCTCATTAGAACATTCCCAGCGGTTCGGTATTTATAAACAGCCCCCGTTCAGGCTGCTGATGGATGAGCCGTCACTATCTCTGCACTCTTTCTGCGGCCTCGTGGAGTCCTGCTGCCTTTCTCGCTCCATCCTGGAGTTTCACAATCGCGGCGACACAATCACACTCGCACTCCCTCGCTGTCACTGTGCGCGCGCACACACAGAGGGTTCTGACCCTCTTCCTGCCTGGGTGGGCTCTTACAGGGGGCAAGGGGGACATTTTTTAGGTCACACATTCCAACCCATTTCCCCTAACTCACACGAGACTAACGACAGCGACTCGGCTAATGAGGGGAAACGACACGAGCGCCTTTTTCCAGGAACAACATGCAACTGTGACAGGAATCGTGCAGAGGAAAAGGAGTTCCACAATTGTTTTGTTTTTTCTCCTAGTTGTGACACTCATAGTCCAGCAGCCATGAGGCCTCTGTGATGAATTTACACCTACGTGAAAGACTCGATGCGAAGTTTTTATATATGTGTAAAGTCATGCCGTTAAAAGCGAAATTCGCATCGAGATACGAGCGAGGCCATGGAAAAATCTCCGACTTAAAGAGAAGACTCCGGCTTTCCTTTCAACCTGTAGGCAAATGTGGTTTATACGCACGATTACTGCAGGGAATTTCAACCCTGTATTGAAAGAGAAAAATGACAAGTCTAAGGGCAGTCGTCAAACTCAAAACATAAAATAAGTGACCATGGATCCCAAATTCAGTAACAGTCTAAAGGTCAAGGTCCTGGGATGAGATAGAAACAAGAGATCCTGACAATGAAGGTGGTTATGAGCTGATACAACTTTCCAAAAATGTACAAAGCAACTTGTATTCAAGTTATTCGAGTCACACAGTGATAAGAGCACAAATACAAGTAGTCCCCGACTTATGACGGAGATGCGTTCGGGTGACCCCATCGTAAATTTTAATATATTGCAAGTCAAGACAAATAATCCTGCAGTACTGTATAAACTATACAGTATATACACCGATCAGGCATAACATTATGACCACCTGCCTAATATTGTGTTGGACCACTTTTTGGTGCCAAAACAGTCGTGACCCATTAAGCATTAACTTCTTCAGCAATTTGAGCAGCAGAATCTTGTCCGTTGTATCGAACCACACAGACCAACCTTCACTCCCCACGTGCATCAATGAGCCTGATCCCGTCACCGGTTCACCACAGTTCCTTCCTTTGAGCACTTTTGATAGATACTGACTACTGACTAGGAACAGCCCACAATAGCTGCAGTTTTGGAGATGCTCTGACCCAGTCATCTAGACGTCACAATTTGCACACAAAAATGCCGCAAATGTAAATAATGTTATGCCTGTAGCAGCGAGCCCATGGACAAGCTTTACGCGTGTACTCCTCCCGTCACTCAAAATAGTTTTTAGATTTTTGGCATATTTTCGCTATCATCATTGCAACATCGGAAATCAAACCATTGGAACTATTTACCTCTAAAAAAAAATTAACAAAAATACATAAACTGATTTACAAACGTATTTACGGAATGCCTGATGTAAAACTCAATGCCTGCCCCAACAACTGCAAACATCTCAGACTTCCATTACAAGCAAATCAGCATGTCATCATCTCCTTTCTCAGTACAGGAAGCTTCATTGGTATCTGTGGTAGGTAGAGATTAGATTTTTTTCAGAGAGCAGAAACAGAGTATTCTTTTAAATTAAATTAATCAAGAAAAAGAAGAGAAATAACCTTTTGTGTAGATTACAAAAACTGAAAAACCGAACAGAAGGATATTTATACGAAGAGCAGCAAAGAAAGAGACAGACAGACAAAAAGAGACAAAAAGAGCGAGAGAGAGAGAGAGAGAGAGAGAGAGTGCTTATCCAAAACATATGTGTTTCTAATAGATAAAAAACAGGGAGTATTTAAAAACCTCCAAATTCTAACAATCAACAGTGAATTAACGTCAAATTACAACATGACAGTTCGATTAAAAAAATAAAAATAAAATATAATAAAATCTGTAAACAAAGGATGTGATGTTTACCACTTTATCAGTGTCCGTGTGAATGTGGCTTCTCTCTGCATGAACATATTGCACCATTCGGAGCGTCGTTCCAAAAAAAAGGGAATTGTGCAAATTGGAAAGAAAAATTCGCTGAAAGTCTTCGTGCTTTATAAAAGGAGTTCATTGGGCTTTTTAAAAACTTTAAAGCAAAAACTCGAAATTGCTATAAAATGGTGCTACTGCTAAAATGAAAGGGGGAGGAATGTGCTCCAGTCAATTGTGCTTTGGATTTTGGGAGTCGAGGATCCTTAAAGTGTGGAGGTTTGAGCCGCTCTGAGGATGAACACTCAGTTACTCAGTAGAGCGGCAGTCTCATCTTTGTCCTCTGTCCTCTGTCCAGCTTTACTGTATATCATAAACTGCACTGATATCTGACACGAGGAGTGAAGGGAAAGAATTATAGAGCAAGCACTATAATTAGGAAGCATCTTTTCTCTCCCACACACAGGCACGCACACACACACACACACACACACACACACACACACACACACAC
>JAAIIK010000028.1:2001936-2028624 GCA_014706435.1 Silurus glanis | reverse complement strand
ACACACACACACACACACACACACACACACACACACACACACACACAATTATATTCAAACACACACGATACAGACACACACAGGCACATGCACACACACATACACAATGATATACAAACACATACTCACATGATACGGACTGACACACCCAGTAATATACAAACACATCTACACACACCTGAGAGAGGCACACACACACACACACACACACACACACACACACAGAGTGTTTGCTAATAAATAAGAAAAACCAGAAAAAAAACATGAAGCAGCGTTGACTCATCAGTCCAGTCTCATTTCACAACATTTCAACCAAAACACATGAAGTCACACATCCATCCTGTGTCATTACAGAGTTCTCTACATTACAGCTGGGCAGCAGCAACAACAAATCTGTACTCTATTATCTGTTAATCCCAACGCATTCATCTGTTAAAATGATAGGATTAACCAGGACCAGCGTTTCAGCTCAATGTCCTAGAGCGCAAAAAAGGATCCAACACAAACATAAATAATAAGAACACCTGAGAATAAAAATCAGGAGTCATTCAGTGATTTCTAAAGAACACTTTTTAACATGCATGTTTTAAATAAAGCTAAATGTGAGCCTCTTTGAGAAAAGTTTGGACACCTTTGTATTTACATGGTGCTTCCTCTATAACTATACCACCAGAGGGCTCCCTACAAAATCCTAAACCAGGGTAACAAGCGTGGACTCACCAGCCTTTACAGACAAAAGATATTTACATTTAGGCATTTGTCAGACTTACGTTTATCTCATTTATACAACTGAGATGTTGAGGGTTAAGGGCCTTGCTTAAGGGCCCAAAAGAGGTAGGTTTGTAATGCTGGGATTTGAACTCAACCTTCATATATAAAGTCCTACGTCTTAAACACTGTGTTACCTTTATATACAGAGTTACTGTTTATATTTATACTATAGTACTCATGCCGATAGTGTTTTTACTGCTCTGTTCGGGGGAGGTGGTAGCTCAGTGGTTAAGGCCAATGTCCACACAAATACGTTTTCGTTTGAAAATGCATATATTTTTCTCTCCGTTTTGGTAAAAAAAAAAAAGGAGCTTTTTCAAAAACGCTCTCCACAGAAGATAAATCCGCGTTGGGTCGCAGTGTGGACCGGAGGTTTTAGAAAACGATGACGCATTTTTAGTCATCACACGTTGACGCTTCGAAGAGCCGGAAAGTAAATAAACACCAGGCGGAAATAATACGGGTCGGAGCGTCAAACGTTTTCACGCGCGCAGTACATGGACGTGTACTGACGTTTTAGTGTGGATAAGCAACTTTTTGGGAAGCAAATGAAAACGAGTGTGTGGACACACTCAAATGAGAGCGTTTTTAAATGTATCCGGATTACTGCAGATGTAGTCTAAGGCTCTGGGTTACTGATTGAAAAGGTTGTAGGTTCAAGCCTGGGTATAGCCATGCTGCCAGTCTTTGGGCCCTTGAGCAAGGCCCTTTGTGCTCCAGGGGCGCTGTATCATGGCTGACCCTGCACTCGGACCCCAGGTTCCTAACACTTCACTGGGATATAAAGAATGAAGTATTCTAAAGAGAAATATATAAGTTGCATATTTTGAGTTTCTGGCTCGTTTTTGCTCCTACAATGCCTTGACGAGAACAAATACACAACTGCTGGTGTTACCGATGTGGCAGAGAGCAATTTTGCCCATAGTGCTGATTATCAAACATTCAGAAATATTCATATGAGCAAGATTTTTCTACAAAAATGTGCTTTACATCCCAGCCGGCAATCAGATTACTACCACTTTGAACGCTTTCTGGAAATATTCAGCACGTTTATTTTTGCAATTGAAAGGATACCACCAGGTCGAGCGAGAGCGTCCCCAGGCTGCCGATGAGCCAGGGCAGGTGGTGTACGATGTAGCTGCTCTCAGTCTGCCCTCGCTCCGGTCTCTTCATCAGCACGCTCAGCCCGTACGTGACGTTACCCAGAATCACCAGCGCGAACAGAAAGAACGACACGCCCTCCGTCGACTTCCTCAGAAACTGTGTAAAGAGGAAGGGTGAAGGTGAGAGATGCCAATGGAAGCATTCAGAACACGTTGTGAGGAATGTGAAAGGGCACACACCTAAAAACGCCCTTTCACTGGCATTCGGTGGAGTGAATGAACGTGCTAAACCGGGTAGCGAGATCAGGAGAAAGAAAACGGACCAGTGTTCTGAAATTTCTACATGATCTAAAGAGTCATATTATGATCGACATGCATCTACACATTCATCAGGGTTTCTGTAGGTTTCACCAAGTCAAATTTAAGGCTTTGTAAGACCTTTTTAAGACCATAAGAAATAAATTTAAGACCTATATCACGACATCACCAACACACAAATACGTTGTTAGCAACTGGCCTTAACAAATCCCTAAATTAGTTGCTTCAAGACGAGTATCGCTAAGCTTGCACTTTGCCATAGCTAAAAAATGAAATTCGATTCACGTCTGTGGTACAATCCAAGAGACCAGTAACAGAAAGCTGATTGGCTGTTGCTCCGATTTGTAGTCGTAATACAGCGAATTATATTTGGACCAGCGAAAGAAAGAATTTCAACACCATGGAAACGAACAAACAAAAAACATTCTAAAGTGCTGCTGGAGCATTTCAACGTGCAGTAGAGGTAGCGGTTACGTGGACCTCGGAAAATTAAGACCTGTTCGAAATTATTTAAAGACCCACAACGGCGACTTTTTAAGTCCTGAAATTTAAATTTCGTAAATTGTACACTTTATAAGACCCTGCAGAAACTCTGATTCATACAAGCACCAAATCAACCATCTATCAGCTTATAAGCACATCAAACATCAGAATGGGAAAACCATGCCATGGTTGTTTGTGCCAGATGGGCTGTGTTGAGTATTCCGGGATTTTTCCCCTCACACTCTAAAGTTCACACAGAAAGGTGCAAAAAAAAAAACCATTTACAGTTCAGGTGGACACACATTTATGATGAGAGAAGATTGGCCAGATTAAGTTGAGCTCACAGGAAAGCGATGGTCTCTCAAATAACCCTCAAAAAACCTTAAGTGAGAGGTTTTGCAGAAAGACCTCAGAATACACTAAGGTTTCAGGCTGATGGGCTACAAATGTAGTAGAGCACACAGAGTTCCTCTCCCGTCAGCCAAGAACAGTCAAGTCAAGTTTATTTCTATAACGCTTTTCACAACAGACATTGTCTCAAAGCAGCTTTGCAGAAATTAACAGTCAAGGTGAATGATCTGTATTTATCCCTGATGAGCAGCCGTGGCGACTGTGGCAAGGAAAAACTCCCTTAGATGTTATGAGGAAGAAACCTTGAGAGGAACCAGACTCAAAAGGGGAACCCATCCTCATTTGGGTGACATCAAGACTATGATGATAGTCTTTAAACAATACAGAACACTAGAGAGTGAGAACTAACATGAGTAGTGGAGTGGAAGATTATGAGTAATGATCTTTCTACAGTCTTTTACAGTCATTTGTGGTTAAAAAACTAGGAGCTACTGAGCAACTCATCAAATAGCTCAACATTTGCGATCATCACAGATCCAACACCAGCTTCTCCATGCCAGAGCCTTTAAACACTCCAGAAGGTCTAAGAACAGGAATCCCATCAACTGCCTGGGTATCCATGAAACGATGGAGCAGCACAGGAGCTTTGAGGATGGATTTGGACTGTAATTTATATCAACGGTCTGCTACAAAGGCTGAGGAACACAAGTTGCATTTAATCGCCCAACACTGCACTCCTTTACAACTGTAATAAATGGATATTCAGTGCACCCCAGATGAGGATGGGTTTCTTTTTCAGTCTGGTTCCTCTCAAGGTTTCTTCCTCATGCCCTCTCAGGGAGTTTTCTCCTCACCACAGTTGCTACTGGCTCAATCATTAGGGACAAACTTACAATTATATATATATATATATATATATATATATATATATATATATATATATATTACACACTTATACATTCTTTATTACCACTTAATTTCTGTAGAGCTGCAAATGAATTGATTTGAATCCAAAGCTCCAGTGACACAGGATCTCCCAAACCAGCTGATGTTTCTCTAATCTTAAACTACCCAGGATTAAGGAGTCCAGGAGTTGATTGAAGAATAAACATTTTCGTATATATGTTTCAGTTAATTTAATTGTAACTTAGAAAAAATAAAAAATTATAAACGCTTAACATTTTGAGCAGAGGAGTATCAATATTCGTTTCCTCAATGTTTCGGTATCGGAATCTTTTAATAGATTGTACCGTACTTACATTGGTGGCGATCTGCGGCACCCGGGAGCTGAGATAAAGCAGCGAGGAGATCGAGCCAAACGTGAAGCCGATGATCTCCCGAGTGGAAAAAGGCTGAAGGACAAAAACAAATCAATACAATATGGACTAATCACCAGATAACCTCCAAACTTCACTTCAGGATTGAATTTTTGTTTTAAACAAGGAATTGATCCAAACAGTGTGAAATTATGACAAATCCAAAAAAAAAAACATCAACAAGTTCATACGGCTGCCTTCGTTCACCTCTATTAAATTTGCGTTAAGCTGTTCCACGGTCAGCAGCGTTCGGCCCTTAAAGCCTGAAGCGGTGTATTCGTGTGCGGGGGAAAAGGAAAACTGGGACAGTGAAGAAAACACACCGAGGGTACACAACACTCCGGCCACATGCAGCACTCTTCTATTGGCATCTACACACAACAAAGAAAAAATAAAAAGGTTCCCTCACCAACACAGTAATACAGCAGCATTAGTATGAGATGAAGCTTTATAATGTTCTCCGCTTTACCTCTGTTTTCAAACTACGGCAGTGTAGACAGCAATAAGGTGGTGTTTTTATGCTTAAGGGATTTATTGCGAAGTATTTACTGCTCAATTTTCAAAAAGTAACAATTCTGTGCATAAAAAAGTAAAGTGATAAAGACTAAACTTGGTGTAAGTCTGTGAAAACCTGTCAAATTTTCCAGCCATAACAGTGTTTTTATGACACGTTTTTTTGTGAATAGGTTTCACCAAAATTACACCGGCAGTGTTTTTTTTTACTTTTTAATCTGCGATTCTTCTCACATCACGAACGTCAGGCTTTGATCAAGTTGCTAGACGTTGACACGCCACAGTGAAACGGAGAGCAGTCCGATCACAATCAGACGGTGTAATCGCAATCCTGCTGTTCAAATGTCTGATGCTTTTGTGCTGCAGACTGAAGGAAATCATTAGAAGCGATTTTCTCGATTTTAATGTTTCAGGTATACGGGTTTTTTTGTTTGTTTGTTTTTTTTAAAGACTTCCTGTCGTTAAGATACAGGCAACACAGAAATCGATTCGGACACAAGTCGAGATTTAAGACTTGATGTCAAATCGTTTGGTTTTCTCAGGCCACCATGAAACCTAAATTCCTTTATGTTTTTGCTTTAGTCTTGTGCATTCACTAAGACTGTTCGATTTCTGATTAGTTAATAACAATTAACTAACTACTAATAATTAATAATAAGGGTATAGTTCATTGTCTTAATCTTTATTTATTACTTGGTTATATTATTTCGCTAGTTTTTTTGTAGTTTCAATTTTTACAGAACCAGCACACAAATTCCTTGTACATGCAACCCCTGATAATTGGCAATATGCTTCTTCTGGATTGTGAATAGTATTTATTGTACCCAATTCCTAAACCAAAAGGCATTAGTAGGACATCTCAGAATTACAACCATGTTATAAAGATATGTAATAAAATCATATGAGCGACTCACTCTCCAACCCCATGCTCTTCATCTTATAGTAGCTGTACATGCTTATCATTAAAAGGTCGGCCAGGACATAGTACACGGCCGTGTATTTCTGTAGGACAGATAAGAAGTGGAACAAAAATTTCGAAAGGTCAGCAAATCATCCTACTGAAAAACAAACAAACAAACACAAAAAAGAAAAAAAAAAAAAAAAAAAAAAGAGCAAACCAAAAGCAAAACTTTTCTGTATCAAAGCTGTTCATCGATCCGGAAGCTTTTTTGACATGTAAATGTATCGGTCTCTTACCTGGAGAGGAAGCTGGTCAGCTAAAAACGAGCCGGCGAGATTACATGTGTCGCCTCCAAGCCACAACAACAGGAACCAAATGGATAGAGCGCTGTCCATGTTCCCTTTTTTACACGAGCTGTAGTACTGCCTGAAATAGAAAAAAAAAAAACAATATAAAGCAGTCAAACATTTGGTTCACTAACCCTAACCCTTATATATCACCAAAAGTTTGCGGACACCTGGTCAAAAGTATGGTCGCATCACATTCAGTCCCAATTTGCTCTAATTCCCTCCACTCTTCTGGGAAGATGCATCACTAGATTTTGGAGTTTGCGTTCATCAGCCACAAGAGTGTTAGTAAAAGGCATGTACTGAATTCATCCCAAAGGTGTTCAGTAAAGTTGAGATCAGTGCCCTATAGCAGAAGATCTTCTACTCCAAACCATGTAAAGCACATCTTCATGGAGGTCGTTTTGTGCACAGGGTCATTGTCATGCTGGAACAGGTTTGGGTTTCCAAGTTCAAGTGAACGCAAAATTTTATTATACCGCATACAAAGACAATCGTGTGCCTCACTGTTTGGAGAAGAACCACATATGGCAAGAAAGGTCATGTATCCGCAAACTTTGTGATAGTGTGTATATATTTATATATATCAATAATAACATCTCAAATTCCTCTTATAACACAGTAATTGGTAACAACAAAGAGTAGTACAGTTTATAGATCTAATGTTGTGCTATTAACAGATGGCAGTAATTAACTAAAAAAAAAACCTAAGATGTTCCTGGGATTCAGGTTCCACCGGATCTTGTAACACTGCACAAACGTTCTGATATTTTCGGCTGCAGTGATCTAAAGAATGAACAGACACCAGGAAAGCCATAGCAAAACAGGACTCGCTGCAGATGAAGGATAAAGTCAGGGAGTTGGACTTACGGGAAAGATGACACAATGAAGCAGGCGATGGATAGCAGACCCAGGACCACACTGCTCATGTCCCGGGCGTCCTGAGTGCACTCGCCAAGATTGGACCAAATCCATTCAGAGCCGTTCGGACACAGAGAGCTGAAATTACTCCCATCATTCGACAGTAAGCTCTGCATGGACTGTATACCATCCCCGTCTGACATGTCTGTGAAAAACTAAATACATGTGATAAATGAAATATTTAAAAATTCAAGACTTTTTTTCAAATCCTTTTGCGCAAGGAGCAAAACAGAGTGTGCAGTTACAGGAAAATAAACCACGACAGGATGATGTGATGTGGCCCAACACAAAGCTGACTTGATTTGATTACTTCCCTGTAACAGCATGACCGTATGATAGTGTTTTATTCTGCTTATACTGCAAGTATTATTTGTAATTGATTAATGAATGGCATTTTAACTTTCAGAAAATGTTAAAAAAAAAAAAAAAAAAAACAGATGAAAGACAAGCTAGAGCCTGTCACTTTCATTATAGCAAATATACAATCCACAGTTCTGGGAATTAATAAGATACAAAATATCAAATAAATCCAGCTTAATGGTGGAAAACGAACTGGTTCCAAAGCACTAACAGTGGAGACTTGTTCCATCGGACCGTAAGCAGGAATTCATTTCAGGAGGCGTGGGATTCGTAAAAAAATATACTAAATAAAATCACTACATGATTTGTACAGTATTTGCTAAATGTAAGCATGTTCATAGATTTGTGGTGGATACCAAACAATAGTCAGATTCATGATTCTGGCCACATTTATATAAATTGCCATATATTATTTACTACATTTAAACTGAAAATTATTACAATTTATTAAATAACAAATCTGCCAGGGGAATGATCTGTCTAAGAGCTTTCAAACTAACAAACAAACGCGTAATTATTTGCTTATGGGGAATGTCATCTGATGCAACCAAGCATGAGATGTATTTGTAAATAAAGTTGTTTGACATAAGGGTGTGTGTGTGTGTATGTGTGTAGGAATCCACAAATAAACTTGGTACCATTAGAAAACTTCATCATATCCGTAATTATACGTTTTTCCCCAATTTCATAATGTCACCTGAATACTGTTCATTATTATATGTAGAATAATAAATTATTATATAAACTAAGCATGTTAGGACACGCACATGAACACAACTCTGTGATTTGCCCTTTTGGCCGGTCCTACTTTCCGAGTTCCTGCTATTAAATATCGGATGTTTCTTCAATAATAACAAACAAATGAGACCTGATCAATTGCCTGTACGATTATTTGTCATGATTAACTGCTTAAAAAGCTGATAAAATAATGAAACTGAGTTTAATCCGTACAGAACAGAATCCTACCTGGAAAACACGAAGTCCGGCAGGTCCTGTCCTGTACTGCAAAACAAAACAAAAGGCATCAAAACTCTGTAGGAAAAACACCGCATTAAAAAAATCCATTCTGATTGGCTCATGTGTGTATGACGTCATATTCGTGCGTCCGTTCAGCGTCTACAATCGACGACGCGTTCTGATTACATATATAAGTGCACTAGGTAGGGCATAAAGATTCCAATACCTTAAATACTAATGTAGTGCACTAAACAAGAGGGCAAGGGAGACACTTGAGATTCGTCCAATCGGATTAAGATGTTTTTTAGAGGACAATGGGCGAAAATAGATTCGTGGAAAATGGTGATTTTAAAGGATTTTATTTAAAAGAAATGATTTGTTTTTAATTGACAGCTGACAGTAAATCCGATTAAACCTCTGTGATGTAGCGCTTTCAGTTTCACTTTAGCAAAAACAAGGTCACTGTGATGCACTTAAGGACTTGGGAATTCCGGCAGACTGAGAATCAATACAGTCTTACACAATACTGTCCACACAATTAGGTTTCGTCCACAAAACTGTTCCGCGCAGTAATATTTTGTCCACACAATGAAACACGAACTTGAGCTGAATCAAACTCACCCTGCTGAATCGACCCCACACCTTAAGAGTCGACTCTAATCCCAGAATTGAGTGATTCTTCTTTCCACAAAAGGGTCTTCAGACTTGATGTTTAAATAAAAAAGTCTTAACATTTTCCATTAAAAAATGTTGCGTTTAAAGCCTATTTTCTGTGTGAGCTTTAGCTGAATCAAACTCACGGCACTGAACCGACTCCCTTTAGACTAACGCTTACAAACTGACTTTTTTTGCACTTAGGTTTGTAAATTCAATGCAGGCCACACTCAATTGAGATCTTTCAACAATAATATGATACAGTAATAATTAGCTGTAAGTCTGTGTTTTCTATACACTACACAAATCGTGTTGAATCAACTCCAAGCACCTGGATTCGGAGAATCGATTCTTTTCATTTCCTCCCAGTCATGACACACGTCCACATTTCTTCATAGAATTTAGTCTTAATAATGCAACCGCCTCATGCAACAACTTCTCAAACGTGAACAAGACAGATGTTAGTGACTACGATGTGAAACAGCTGGTTAGAAACGTCACATAAAAACAGCAAAACTCTCAAACGCTTTACCTTTGGGATCTATTCAGCTTTCCCAAAGCTCCTGGATCTCCTGCACTCTCCTCCTTTCTATATGTGCCAAAGGCTGAATGAAAGAATTATTTACTCGCCCTATGTACTGTGTGCAAGTCTCGTGTGGTTTAGTACACAGTTCCAGAAATCACCTGACTGCTTCTCATATGACCTAAAGTTTGGCAATTCAGCACAATAGCTTTCTGTGACGGACGCAGAAGGTGTACTGAAGAGCAGAAGGATTTGTTCCAGCTCTCCACATGAAGTTCTTCTTTCACAATGATTGTGTAAAGCCTCAGCTTTTCAGTCACATGCCGAAGTTTCATATTTCACTTCTCATGTAGACCAATTACTATATTAACATGTACCACAATTAATAGAAAAATACCCACATGCACATTATTATACTTTATAAAATAGAAAATAAATGACATGATTACACACTTCAGGACCAGATCTTTTTACTCATAATGGAAATCAGAGTCAAGTTATTTGCTTCAGCTCAGTCAAATGAAATGGCCAGATTTCTCCAAACGATGCAATTTTATATTAAACTTGATTTTTTTTAAATTTTATTTCTTTGCCTAATAAAATAATCCATAATGAAACTTTTATGAAATCACTAATCTGTTGTTAGGGCACAAGAGATCGAAGGTTTTTGTGTTTCTGGTTTAATACTGACACTTAAGGGAGGAACATTGCAATGGCACTTAAAACATTATTTGTTGACACTATACATCATGGCATGGTTAACTTTCATGTTCAAAAACAACAAAAAAAAAAGCTTCGACGTCTCATGTTCAAAACAACAACAAAAAAAAAAGCTTCGAAGTCCCCACTTTTTCTTATTTTATATTAAAATACAGTATTTCGACAAAAGTATCGGGACACCTGACATTCCTGCCATATGTGGTTCAGAAAATTATAAAGTCTAAATTAAAGGCATGCAATTGTGTAGGTCTTTGGATGTTGCAGCATGATCTCGTCCCTTCGCTTGAACTAGGAGAAATAAACCGGTTCCATCATGATGACGCCCTTGTGCGCAAAGCAAACTTCCTGGAGATATGCTTTGCATGGTTTAGAGTGGAAGATCTCCTGCAATAGAGCTCTGACCTCAACCCTATTGAACACCTTTGGGATGAATGTGACTGCACCCCAGACCTCCTCACATCGTCTACATCAGTAAATGACTTTACCTTCTCTATTGTGGCTGAATGAGCACAAATGTCCACAAGCACACACCAAAATCTAGTGGAACATCTTCCCAGAAGAGTGGAGGGAATTATATGGGCAAATTTGGACTAAATGTGGAATGCGATGCTCAAAAAAAAAAAAGAACATACCATATTTATGACCAGGCGTCTGCAAACTTCTAGCAATATAGTGTGTGATATTTATTTATTTATTTTAACTTCAGCCTGCTCAGAGAAAACATGAAAAGTAGAGGTTAAAGTGTTGGACTTCTGACCGGAAGATCATTTGTTCAAATCCCAGCACCACCTGGCTGCCACTGCTGGGCCCTTCTGCAAGGCCCTTAACCCTCATCTGCTCAAGGTGTATAAATTAGACAATTGTAATTGGCTCTGGATAAGGACGTCTACCAAATTCTATAAATGTAAATGCAGTTCTACAGAAACTCCATTAACCACTTTAAGCCTGGAGGATGGATTACATCAGCAGGAATCTTCACTTAAACTGAGAACTGGAAAGAACTGGAAAAATTGGCTGATGAACATGTCAGACATTTTCTTGATTGGTTGACTGGATATCTGAACAAATGATATGTGGGGGGGTGGAGTTAAGAGATTCTGTGCCCAAAAATTCTCTTAATAAAACTAGCAAGATTTCAATACTGCAGTTCCTGCATTCAGTTCACAGCCGTTATACAACTAAAAATTCCCTTTTTTCTTCTTGCAAATTACAACCTGTACCTTAAATGCAATAAAACAGGACATTGTATTCAAATAAAACATTACACTCCATCTGCTATTGAGATTTCATCGTATTGTTCCGTCATGCCAGCATTTGATATACACCTGAAAGGGGAGTCTGAGATTCGAGGAAATAGAGTGGTGACTCTTTTATTGGGGAAGGAAAAAAAAAACCGACCATTTATGAACCTCTCGAACCGAGATGGATTATTTACAAGAGCACAAAACCGCAACGTAACAAATGCACTTGTACAAGGAGCAGACGAGCCATAAAATGTTTATCGTACAGCAAGATGGGTGGATGGGAGTTTCGGTCCTTTTATAAAGCATAAATCACAACAGATTTACAAATGTGATCGTATAATATTAAAAAAAAAAAAATAAAAAAAAAAATCATTTGTTTACTTAAGTCCAAACCCAGTTTTAAATACAAGTTGTTTTTTTTTTTTTTTTTTTGGTCCTTGTCAGCACCTTCGGATGAGACAAAGACTAGAGACAAAAATCCCACTCATCTGATGACATCTCCCAAAAAAAAAAAAAATAATAATAATAAAAAAAAAAAAAAACTAAGAACCTTTTAAGCATCGTTTCATAGTTCATACTTATTTACAATAAACCGTCGTTGTGATCAGGAACGTGTGCTCTGGATATCGTTAAGTCTAGAACGAGTCAGTCAGAGCAGAATGAGAGAGATTGTGAGGAAGACCAAAACAAAAAACAAAAAAATAAAACACTGGATGTTGCAGCTCCTACGTCCCCCGCAGGATCACTTTATGTGCACAGGCTTTTCCTCGGGTTTTAACCTTTTCCGCTTGGGCTGCACGAGTTCGTCGTCCGATTCGTCCTCTGGTGCTTCCTCGGCGGTGTCCTCCTCCCGGGATCTCTTCTCCGGTTCTACTGGGAAACTCTGGTCGGGGAAAATCATAGCCAACTTTTCCTCGAAGTACAGACTCACGGTCCTCCCTGCCTCGGCGACCTCCGAGTCAGCCTGTGAACAGGAAGAGAAAAAGAGACAGAGGGAGGGTGGAGAAGAGAAGAGTGAGAGACGAAGGAGAGCAAAAGAGGAAAGAATTAGAGCAGAGGGTTAAGTGGCTCGGACGCCAACACACCTGCCCCAACCCTCCATCGGTGTGTGTTACGGAACGGCTTACCTGTACATTACTCTGTTTCTCCTCATCATATACCTGGATTATTCGAGACATCTAAAAAGGGGTTGATGACAGTGCAATAAAATAGGGGAAAAAAAAAGAAAAAAAAAAAAAACAAAAAAAACAGAAAGGGGGAAGAAATATTTTATACCATACATACAGAGAGGCGACAACCTCAACTGTATTTGAGGAGCACAAAATGTCTAAGGAGCACAATATTCAATCTGAACACACAAACAATTTGGAAACAGTTTCCAAATTCCGTTAGGACTTTTTAGAAATTTTTTAAATAGCAAAAAAATTAAATTCTCGAATCAGATGATGAGTGTATATATAGTGCTTCTTTTACATCGATTCCAGCATTGCAAGAAAAAAAAATAAATACCATCAAGTCACGGACACTTTCCTGTCACACACACATCATTCCTAATGCAACGACTTCTAGTGGCAGGATTTTTGCAGGGAAAATGTATCGACAAAACATCATGGGGTTTTTAACTAAACAAATTGATGTGTGAAAAAAGAAAAAAAAAAAAGTCACAATTGGCAATCGCAGATGAAGAGCTGGCACACAGTGAATATGGAGGAAATGAGACGGGAGTCACCTCACTGGGGACCGAACCCTTTGGAATTCTGGAGGACTTCAATAATCTCTTCACTATTCGCTTTTAATTAAAGACTGATTACATTAAGAGCTGTTTGTGCCATGATGGCATTTCATGTGGTGACCTTTAAGGTGCCTAATAAACGTAGATAAATTGCTCTCAACGATCAAAGCTCCTCAAAGAGCTGATTGTATGAACAAATGAGCTGCAAACTTGAGCGCTCTTTAAAAACCTGGTATTAACATCGTCCTCGGGCGATCCAATCACAATCTGCTTTCAGAGATAACAACCGAGTCTGGATTGTATGAATCACTTCGAGGGGGGGGGGGGGGGGGGGCTTACTTTGGTTACAGTGTTTTGGTTAAATATGTAACCTGTTTATTTTTCAAGCTGCCACTGATAAGCGTTTAACCCTCACCTGCTCAGAAAGAAAAAATAAAAATAAATGTACTATAGGTTCAACCTCATAAAATCATGCAAATAAACCATTTAAATAAATACATATGTAAATTTGTTTCAGGGAAAATTATCGTTAAAACATTTTAAAAAACACTCCTCTAAGCAGCACCTGAGGTGTGATTTCACCCGCAAATAAAGCTCCAAGTCGGCTAAAACTCCCGATTTCCGCTGCCTCTATCGTGAGCAATGAGCAGGACTGTCATGTGAAGGCTGCTGAAGAGCTCTTTCTAAGCGCTATAACGTGGCGGATAACTCGAGCGAAATCACTTCACGTAGGCAGTTTCCCGGTACCGCCACCTGGTTCTCGAAAAAAAGAATTCAATTTCCTACACTGTTACTTTTATTTATTTTTAAGTGAATACTTTAGTGACTCCTGGTTATTGGAAACACATTGGGAATGCATTCGCCTATACACTATACATTCTGAACGATCATATACGCCTGACCTGTTCGTAAACCGCCGGTAATGTTAATACCAGGCATGAATAACGGCAAACGTCAATAATATCACCAATGTGAAGTGAAGTAAAGGCAAAGAAATGGGCGACTAGCACCACAAAGGATTTTGCATATTACAAATAACCTTTCGGCGATTAGATTAGATTTGCAAATCCAGTATAACTGAATATCTACGGACGTGTGGACAAATAAAGTGGTGGGAAAACAACAACAATTTAGTCTCAAAGACAACTTTGATGGCACGATACTGCACATCGCTGGAACTGAACTCTTCCAGTTGGTGTTTTAATGGTGTTGGTGGTGGAGAATGCACTCAGAACTCCAAAATATCCCAGAGCTGTAGCACAAAAGGAACAGAACACTATGGGACATGGTGTAATGGGAAAACAATCAACAATAAAGTGTGAGGCAGACTGCTGTGAAATATAATCACGTCATGCTGCTTTGTTGATTGTTTTTCTCTAACACCACACCCAGTCATCTTTTATTCCTTATGTAATCGGCTTGAGAAAAAGGAAAAGAAAAACAAACAAAAAAAAGGGCAATTTATATTTAAAATCTTTGAGGGTTAATGACAGATCTGTCCAAGAGGGAATACAATTTGCATTTCAAATCTATTTGCTTATTCGTGATTTTCATAGTGTAAAACCGGCCACCTTCGGTTTTTCGGATAATATATTAAGTGGGACCGTTTTACATATTTATGCAAAAATCATGGCATTTGAATAAACAGAAACTCATCTAGCCAAGGCTTTTGTGAAGTTACGGTGAGAAAGCGCCATACCACCGAACTCAACATCGGCCAACATCTGGATTTGACTAAAAACATACGTGCATTAGGGCACAAAAAGTAATACTGGTGAGGAAAAGGGGAAGAAAGTGTTTGAATTACTGAACAGCCAGTGCATTCATAAACACGCCAAAATGTTTATAGCCATATCGGGTCCATTCGCTTGTTAGTATGGGTGTGTTACAAAAGATCGAGTTTACACGGTGCACCAAACGCATGCAAAACACACTGCCTTCTGTGCTGATTCTGACACCAAAACATTTACATCTGTTTGCTTGGTTACGTATCTATCCAAAACCACTTAAAGGGAAAAAATTAAATTGAAAAAACAACAAAACAAACAAAAAAAAAAAAAAAAAAAAAAAAAAACACCACCATCCTGATTCTTGCATGCAATGAGTCCCAGACCCTTAGCTGGCGTGGACATGCTCCCACTCACCTCGTTGTACTTGGCACAGTTGCTGAACACCAGACGGACGTCGTAGACAAACTCTTTAGGGCTCTGGTAGTGCTGCGGGTGCTTCAGCTGCAGTTTTCTCTTCACCAGGTTCAGGTGCATGGGGTGCTTTATGATCTTATAGTAGTTGGGCACCTGGTAAAGAGGCCATGGCATGAATCGGGGCTGTACAGAACTCGACTGAAAATGTAAAATAACCGAGCACATGTCTGACTGGCGCCTGGGAAAGCTTTTGGGATGAGAACTCAAAACCGGGTTCGTTTTTGTGTTGCCAAGTTGGCTTTAAAAAGAAGTAATTAAACACGATGAGGTGTGCTGTTTGGCTTTTAAGTATATTATTCTCCTGTAGCAGCACACTCCAATGCTTTTTTTTTTTTTTTTTTTTTTTTTTTACTGCGGTTCTAAGAGGAAATTAAAGCCAGTGGTTGGATTTATTAAAAAAAACCCGTCATGTAATACCATTTAACTGTTTAATGAAACATTTAAATGTTGTAGAAGGTCTGCAAAACACGCCAGTTCCTGTTAATAATGTTAACGCGACTATAATATATGCATTAATATAAATCTGAGGAGATCGATAGACACCTGGGGGCATTAATTTAAACCTGCGACTGGAATCACAACCAGAACTGCTGCTGGCGTTATAGAAAACTGATCCGCATTTCCTGGCATTCAGATTCAAGAAATGTACAGTGCAGTAATAAAAAAACCCTTTCAAATGTGTCCATTACATGAACACTGGTCCTCTGTCAGACTCGGTGATAATCCGGCTTTAAAAATGTACATTTGTGGCATTTAGCAGACGCCATTGTCCAGAGCGACGAACAAAAAGTGCTTTGAGTCTCTAGCAATGATTAAATCTACACTGGTATGCTAGATCACAAACTTAAGATAAATCAGCCTACAACTCTGTTGAGAGGTTTTTTTTTAACAAAGCAAACTTGGAAAGTGTTCGTTTAAGTGTTTCAGGACGAGGTAGGGTCTTCACCCACGAATCTCGCGCAAACGAATTGCGTTTGCCACATAACTAATTAGTTTGGCTGATTTTCCCGGTCTCTCTCGGATAGCACGATAGACCAAAAAACTTTTTACGTTGAAAAAATGAAATGTATTAATAAAAATCTAATTATTAATTATAAAATGAAGTAAAATGTTAGTACAGTACAGTAAACCTAGGTTTTTCGTTTATAAAAACGGGGGATTACTGTAAATAGGGGCATGACATTCCATGTATCTTACCGTAGAAGGAACGGGTTCCTGAAACTCTACGCTCAGCTCATGACAGAATAAATAAAGCAGAAGACGCTCACATCTCTGAAAAACGGGAAAAAGAAAGAATTACTGAAGATTAAAAAGGGAATTGAGGACTTATACACCACTACAAACCCATAAATATAATGCACAACAACTGTACATTTCCATTAACAATCTTTTTCTTTTTCAAGTCCCGGTTCTCACCCTCTGGTCGTCAGGGCTCAGACCCTGCTCACTCTTGTCTTTCTTACTAGGAGGATCATCATCACAATTATACTCGATCTCAGGGTTGGTCAGATTTCTGCAGAATGTGCACATCCAGTCTCCACTGTAAAATAAATCAATAAAATAATTTTTAAAAAAGGAAAAAAGAAAATGCAGATCATGCAAATCATAAAGCTGCACAATTTTCCCCCCCCCCCACAAATACATTTTTTTATGAGGTGCATAATCAGGACAAAATAAATCATTTATTTTTCCATGAAAAGAACATACGCCTCAATAGATGGATGTGGCTTAAGCTACGTCTACGCTAACCCGGATATATTTGGAAACGGCGTTTTCGTCAAACAAAATAAATAAATAACGTAATTTCGTAATAACGTAACTCTTAAGCGCACCCAAATATAAGCCGCACCCACTGAATTTGAGAAATATTTTTATTTTGAACATAAATAAGCCGCACCTGTCTATAAGCCACAGGTGTCTACACTGAAACTAATGAACTTTATACAGGCTTTAATAAAAGATAGTGTCTGTTACACGGCTTGTATCTAAACAGTAGCCTACCAAGAAAGTCATTGTTCACTGTCTTCCTCCTTCCTTTCACAACAATTTCTCTCGGGAGTTTTTCTTTTGGCATCGTCGTGCGTTTAAAAATCACCATCGGTGAAGCTTTTCTCCCGATGCTGTGCAGCTCAGAACACAGGTGAAGTGCGTTTTTTCATGCCCGGTTGTTTTCAGCGTGACGAATGATTCTCATTTCCTGTTGACAGTCCGAGTGAGCGGCAGGTCAAACGTCAGAGGAACATCATCCATATTTATGATGTGGTGCGGCCCGATTCAGTGGGAGCGCATCTGATTTAATATAAAAGAGTTTCATTGGTTCACCTGAACCCGTTCGGCAATTTAATTGGTCTAATGTTATGGGGCTCAGTTTTTTGGCATGAAGTTTGTGAAACCGGGAAAAACCCTGGAAAAATCCATAAATTAGCCGCTTCATTGTTTAAGCCACGGGGTTCAAAGTGTGGGAAAAAAGTAGCGGCTTAAAGTCCGGAAAATACGGTAATAAAAAACTAATAGCGTCGTCGTTTTTCGAAAGCCTCCCTTTTCACTGTTCACACTGCGAACGCGAAAATGACCTTTTTAAATCAATCCGCTTTGGAACGCAGTTTCAAAAGGCTACGTTTTAGTTGAGGAAAAGCAGCCGTCTCGGTGTGGACTGAAAGCCAGATCGGTGAGAACAAGCATGCATTTTCAAACAAAAACATATTAGTGTGGCCTTTAATAAAAGTCCTCATGAAACACCACTGAACCTGATTGCAAGTGACGCACAGAATTATTTGTTGTTTTTAATCATATAGTAAGACATCCCAATACATTATACGTAATGATTTATTTCTATATGGATCAGGGGTATAGGTGACAGTTCAAAACCAGAGCACATTAATCCTAGAAAAGCTGCACTGGTATATAAAGACGGTGCTCACCTGGGGGAGGAGCGGAGTGTGGGAATATGACAGGTGATGTGGAAGACTTTAGGGCAGCGGTCGCAGCACAGGAGTTCCCCCCCATTCTGACACACCGCACACCAGTCCTCGTTCGGGTCGTCCTCTTTTCCTTCCGTGTTCGACTGGCTGTTGGTCTGAGAGCCGCTCATGCTGCTCCTCTGAGAGCGAGAGGAAAGCAGTGTGGTCTGTGTACCGTTGGTAAAATGGGTGCCGGTTTTGGAGCTCGGCTTTTGCGTGCTGCTGCAAGACGGCGGTTGAGTCTCGCTCCGAGGCTCCATTTTAATGTTCTCTCCCAAAGTCCGTAAAATGTCCTGAACCGACCCGGTGGACACGGAACCCAGTACGGGGAGAGGAGGAGTCAAGCTGGCTTCGGGACTGCTCATCTGGACAGAGGGACAAGAAAAAAGGTGATGGACTGTAAAGCAAGAACATCATAGTCCATATAGTAACTAAATGCTAAATTTGTTACTGTTATTTATTTCTTAATGTTTATTTGCATAATGACATCGGCATCAGGGCTCCTACACATTTTTCCACTTCAAAATTCCATGCTTTTCCAGGCTTAAATCTGCAGACTTCAATAAAGATATTTAAGACCATATTTAACGTCCGGAAGAAACTATTTTAAATTCCAACTATAACGTGTGTCACGTCACAATCTCTGATGTTTGCTATAATATTACTGAATAATTGCTGGAAGGCTGTAGCTACTGTAGCTCATGCAAATGAACACCGAACAAACGTTCAATGCACAGCATTTTTTTTAAAACAGCAATTCTAAACCAGTGCAATATTAATCATTTATAAATTTTGTTTTTAAACTGTAAACATTCGATCCTACAGCAAACAGAAGTTTATGCATTTCGCCAATAAACTACAAAACGGAACTAAAGGCAATTTACTAAAACACTAAGCCTTGACCACAATGTTTTCATTTGAAAATTGAATTTTTCACTCCGTTTTTTACGTCCGTCCACGCCGAGGCGGCGTTTTCAGTCAACGGAAAAAAAATAAATGAATTTAGCTTTTTAAAAATTGCTCTCCAAAGTGGATACATTTCAAAACGTCGTTTTCACATCTCACGGTTTCAGATACGACATTGTTTTAAAATGAATTTACTGCATTTTTCTGGAACCAGGATGACCCTGAATTCTTTTCATTTATGACTTAGCAAATAATCTGACTTAAAGTCTGTCTGAATTCAGAGGTGAAGGCAAAATACCATGCAAGCGCTCCGTCGACCATCTTTGCCCCGTTCGGATTTGACGTTGGCCCCGGAGAATCCACACTCCTCCTCCGCGCCAGGCTCCTGTTTGACCTTCACCTGTTCCGGAGCCGTGTTCCCAGGCCCTGAACTGCCTGCTGACCCTCGACTGTAACACACAGAAACATACCCGTGCACAACCGAGCCACAAAGTATTCTGACTATTAAAACATGAAGAATGCACATGTTCAGACTCCTGCGCCCTCCTGCGTATTGCACCACTTACCTGCCGCGACTTCCTGTGCTGGAGGAGCTGGAAGGCCGAGCAGGAGTGAGTGAGCTGGATAACCCTGGAAATCATTTTATTTATTTGGATATATTTTGCAGATGAATTTGTTTAAATACACTCAACCAATATTTGGCTCAAATGTCGATTTGATTTATTTAATCGGTTTCTTCTTTCGGGCAATGCGTTTATTTATTCCACTAAATTTTAGATGTTCGTTAAGACTGACGTACCTGATGACCCTGGAGAGTGTGTGGAGGGACCTGGTGAGGAATTGAGGTGGTTGTTGGATGCCAAAGTTGGGGGTTGTGTGTTAGCAGAGATGTAGCGACTTAAGAGATTGTCCAACATGGTGGAACCTGCATCTTCCAACTGACCAAAAATTGTATAAATGAACAAACAACAACATATCAGTGATTCCAGCTTGTACATATCAGCACATATGTACAGTTCAAGAGCAGTGTGTGTGTGTACCTGAATGGGGGGTATATCAGGAAGGCAGGGCAGGTTCTCAGGGTTGGTTACTGAAGGAATGAGCTCAATGGGGCCCACTACAGGACTGGTGGGCCCCCGGTGGCCATGAGCACTGGCCATACTGGCGCTGGTGGGGCTGGTGGGGTTGGCAGCACTGATGTTGTGCAGGGATGCCACAGGAAAGGGGCCGGCATGGCCGGGGTTGGAATGCTGCAGGAGAAGAGAACACTATTTGGGTTTTTGTTGATTTTTTTATATTTTTAAGGGAGGCTGTTGATCGAGGGTTAAACACAACTCCTTATAATAATGTAAATTGATAACTCGGTGCTAATAATGTAAAATATGTCATGCGAACCTGTCTCTGGAGCTGCGTTTGCATCATGGGATACGGCTGGCCGTTGAGGCGGGGCTGGACCACAGGCATGCGATTCTGTGAGCTGGCCATGCGGAGGTGATGGGGAGGAGGGTACATGTGGGGCCCGCCGTTAACCCCCTCCCGCTGCAGCGACTGCATACTGATGAGTCTTGGAGGCTGAAACAGTGAGACAATGCTAATTAGTGGTAATGAATATAACAGGGGTTGAAAATAATAATTAGAATAAATATTAAAATAATAAAATAAAGGAAGAAAAAAAGAATAAAAATCAAACATTAAATACACGAGTACAAAGTAACGACTACACATAATACTAACTTTATATAGTATTTATAGCAATAATATATTTCAAATATTTTTAAGTATCCTATTTTAAAATGTTTGTTAAAAGTATTGCAAACATGAATCATTTTTTCCTTAAGCTTTTCTTTGATTTTTGTACAGCGCTATGAAATAATGCTGTGGCGTGACCTAGCATAAAAACCCTCTAATGTGGCTTAATAAAACCAATTAGGCAAAGAAGACTGGGCTAAAATTCCACAGTGAAGTAAAAGACACATTGCCAGTTATCACACATGCTTGATTGCAGTTGTTGCAGTCACAATCAGTTATTAGTTTTAGGGGGCAATTACTTTTTCACATAATGGTCCAGACAGGTTTGGACAGCTTTTTATCCCTTAATAAACAAAAAAAATCATCTTTTAAAACTGCATTTTTTTTCCTTGGGTTGTCTGTGCGTAATATTTAAATTTGCTTGATCATCTGAAAATCAATTGTGACAAAAATACAGAGGGGGGGGGGGGGGGGTAAAAGTAAAAAGTAAGGTGCTTTAAGCGGAATTAGTTTAAATATAAAAAAGGCATATACTTTTTTTTTTTTTTTTTTTTTTAATTAAAGGCTAAAAAATTCTGATTCTCTCTCAACAAAAGGTTGGATTTTTTTCTTTTTTTTTTTTTTTTTTTTTTACCAATTTTCATTATTAGCTTTCTATTGTTTGAAAATATTAACCCTAGAATTATTAGTTTGTTCTTACAAAAAAAAAAAAAAAATCAGAATATCAATATTCATCTGAAATTCCCCATTATTCAATGCAAATATTTCCACCCCAAGTAAACAAAACAGCAGAGATCACTGAAGCACTGCCTCGTTGTCACATCCTTTTTTAATCCGTAAAATAACAGAGGGAATTAATATTGAAGCAAAAGTATTGAGACTCCAAACATGGCAATACAGTGGTCTTACATTCTAAGACCCCCACGAGTTCTGAAAATCTGAGAATTTTGGACGCACCCCCGCAGCCCCTATGGTACCTTAGTGAATTTAACTAGACATTCTCACTTTATAAACGTAATAGTGTACAGTGTTTGACCAAATACATAGTTTAAAATGTTATTCCTAATGTTCCTGAACATTCGGTCTGGTTGCGGATTCCTGTGAATTTTAAGATAATCCGCAACTTGCTGTTAGTTAGGTTCCAAATGAGAACCCGCAAATTTTTCGAGCCGCGAATGTTCCGAACCGCGAATTATCGGGGGTTGACTCTACTAAATCTAGCTCTCCCCAAAACACACACACACAGTTTACCTGCTGCTGCATCATCTGAGGTGGTCCTCCCTGCCGTGGATGCTGGGACATTTGTGATGCAATACGCATTTGTTGCTGCATCTGCTGCTGCTGCTGTTGTTGTTGCTGCTGCTGCTGCTGCTGATGTTGCTGTTTTTGTGCAAAAGCAGCCTGCTGCATGTGCTGCAGTCGCAGCTGTGCCAGGTTGATCTGCCCGGGGTGTTTTCCTGCCGTGTTATGGCCCGGCGATATCTGCTGCCCCACCATCATGTTTTGGGGGTGGGGGGCAGGTGTTGGCACCTTCTCAATCACCAGGTTTCCTAAGCAAAAGAGAACAAAATATAAGTTAGTCTGAATGTTTATGAAGCACCTCAATTTTGGGTTGGCATGTATATTTTTACAAATTTTCTGCTGTTTACCAAGGTTTACGACGTTCTTGGCCCAGAAAGTGGGGTCACAGAAGAAGCGCACAGCTCCGTTGGCATGAGGCACCGGGTCAACACGAGCCTTAAGCATGAAGCGCAGCTGGTATGTAATCTAAAAAGGCGTGACAAGGAAAAACGTCAGAAAGCAATTTAATTGATTACGATTTGAAGCAAGTGTACAATTCAAAATGCATCATCACAACAGCATAAGTGTAATAGACAGAAATGAACACTGGGGGCAGTGTAGCCTGTAAATAAGGTCTTGCACACTGATTCAAGTCAGACACGCTTTACAAGGTTGGAAAAATTGGTTGGCATGGTAACGTGGCTGTATTACCTCAGACCTGCCACCTAGTGGACATTGCTATGAAGAATACTAAACGCAGAACGTAAGCAATTATTTAAACATTATTTAAGCTCACCACAGCTAAACATTACAATCCGTTTACATCTGTGGAACAATCCAAGAGAGATTTTTGCGGCAGTAACAGAAAGCTGATTGGCTGTAGCATTTTGGTCTTTTGCAGTCGTAATACATCAAATTATATTTGGACCAGCGAAAGCAAGAACAACAACTACGGAAACGAACAAACAAACAAAAAACATCTAAAGTGCTGCGGGAGCATTTCAATGTGCATTAAAGGTAGCGTTTACATGGACATCGAACAATTAAGACCTGTCCCAGAACACAGAATTTAAGACTTTTTAAAGCCTAAAATTTAGATTTTTTATTTTTATTTTAGAGACTTTTTAAAACCTCACAGAAACCCTGAGCTAGAAGAGAGGACCAAATGAAAAAGAATAAGAAAAAAAATTAAATAGTGCCACTTTCCCCCCATTCACACCTCGTGTTACATGCGTCCTGTGTGATCAGATCACAAGTGGACATGTGAGAATCATAGCCATTCACACCCCATATTACAAATGTGTTATTACAATGACCATTTGTATTGGACTTCATACATCATGTCTGCTCTTTTGCACATGTATTTATATTCGCACAGAAATGTCCTGAACACGCGCGGCTTAAAAAAAAAACGTTTCAAAATTCCAGCTGCGTGTTTTGTTGATACAAATTTGGACATGAACGACAGACGAGACGACGAGCTATGAAAAGCAGTTATTTGGGATCCGATCACTGAGGCAGCATGTGAATGGCAGGTGTGAACAGAGCCTTACACACACTTTACACCTTAAAACCAGAGAACGCCACATGGTTCACTCATCCCCAGCTCTAGAACAAGTTTCTCACCTCTGGTGTCACATTTACACTTGCATTAGAGGATCATCTCTGTGGTTACCGAATGCTCGTTGTTCGCTTTTCTAGCGTTCATTTGCAAGATAAGAAGCAACTACTGACATTTGAATGACTTTGAATGAAAGAAGAACCGAGACACGTGATTTAATTTTTAAATTGACAATAAAGCTCTTTCACATGTGCAGTTTAGTTTAGAGCGACTCACCAGTCTCTTGCTGTAGAGCAGCGCGGTGCTGCTGCCGTTGCTGATGGCCCAGTGTGTGAAGCGTAGAACGTGTAGGATCTGCTGCGCCAGTGAGCCGATGTCACGCTGCTGGTTTAGTAACTTCACGGTGCGCTCTTTCGTCACACTCTGCGACAGAAAAACACACGTTTTATTTTTCATTTCCCGAACGTGTGCGAGAATCTCATCGATACCAAGGTAAAGTTCTAAATTCAGACATCATCTTTCTGCTGCTCCCATTAGGGGTCGCCACAGCGGATCATCCGTCTCCATACCCCCCCTGTCCTCTACATCTGCCTTTTTCAAAGCAAATACGTGCATGTCTTCCCTCACCACACATGTCTTTCCTCCTTCCTGGCAGCTCCATCCTCAGCATTCTCCTACCGATATATCCCGTGTCCCGCCTCTGCACATGTCCAAACCATCTTAATCGCTCCTCCCTCACCTTGTCTCCAAAACGTCCTACATGCGCTGTCCCTCTAATTAACTCATTTCTAATCCTGTCCATCGTCGTCACTTCCAATGAAAACCTCAACATCTTCAGCTCTGCTACCTCCAGCTCCACCTCCTGTCTTTTTTACTCAATGCCACTGTCTCTAAACCATACAACATCTCAGGTCTCACCACAGTCCTATAAACTTTCCCTTTCACTCTCGCAGATACTCTTCTATCACATGAAGGTGCCAATTTAATCGTGTATTCTACAACAGGTGGGCAGCAATTCTCAAGTCCTAAGGGCTTGAAGGACTTTATGCAGAAATGCCATGTGAGTGAACGGAAACAGACTGGTTCAGGAACACCACCAAAAAAAACAAAAACAAAACAAAACAAAACAAAAAACAAAAAAACCCACTATGTCTTCCGTCCCCCGTCCCCCCCATACCTCCAGCTGCTGAAGAAGAGATTTGCCTTTCTTGTTGATTTCGTTGATAAGCGTGAAGACTGCAATCTTAATCTCATGCTCAACCTTCTTGTGCGTCTCAGACGCCTCTTTTAATCTGGAACAAGGAGAGAAAAAAAGAAAACATTCATTAATTAAATTTTTCCTAATAATTAAAAAAAGCTTTACATAAGTAAAATCAGCTCGTGCATGAGTTTGAAAAGAAAATCATCACGGTAACGCGGTTGATTTAAATGCATTTAGGCAGCACTGTGACAGAAGCTTCGAGTCTTACCTATTTTGCACCTGAGCTGTAGAAAACTGTACAAAATTCCTCTTCTCGTGCAGTTTGGCCATAAACGTCTCGATAATTCCTTTCTGATTTTCAAAGGCCTCCTCCAAGAACTGATACCTGGCACACAGGACAAGATAATCGGAAGAGAAAGAATGAAAGAAATCTCCTGATAGGCCATTTAGGAAAGGAAGAGGAAGAGTAGAGTAGTAGCTGCAACAACTAATCGATAAAATTGATAATAATCGATAATGAAATTCGTTGTAAGCGAATGCCGTTATCGATTAGATGGGCTGCTCAAGTTACGGCTTAGCTACGGATACACAGACGCTTGAAAATGGAGAGTTCAGGGTCAGTCGGCAGCAGGAAAAGAAAACACACTGGTGTGACGGATGAAGGTGAAACAGCAGCACGGTGAGTAAAAACTATTATCCCCATCATGTGAAAATGATGTAGATTAATGAAGTGCTATTGTGTAAACCGTTTGTAACTTTAGGAAAGTCGCACTGGATCTGTTCTGGCTTGACTCGTGAGCATCACGATTCGAATAAACCGGTGCGAAAAAAAAACACTAAATCTAAACGCGGCAAATAACAGCAGCATTAAACGATCACGTTTTAAGTATATTTCTTTATTTATAATATAAAGCCTGTTAGCTTGCTGTGTTTCAGCTGTCCTTTCTCTTTTTAATAGCATTTGTCTACTACAACAGTAACTTCTGTTTTCAAACGTGATTTACTACTGCTTTACTACGTTCATGTGCATGTTTTCAATGTTTGTATATTTAATTTATGCATTTATTATACAAAAATTCTAGTTTTTTTTTTTACATGGTTATCAGCAATGATCATTAAAAACAATACAAATGATTTACATAATTTACACCTGCAACACAGGGTTTATATACTAGGTATAATAAGCAAAACATCCCATTACATATTTATTATTCGAAGAAATAATCGCCCGAATAATCGAATATCAGAATACTCGTTAGCTGCAGCCAAAAGTCAGAGGATTACGAATTACGAATAGACCCTCCGGTTTATTCCAAACGTTCCATGGCTTTAAATGTAACTGTAATCAGATAAAAAGTATAAGACGCTATACTATAAAAAAAATAAATAAATAAAAAAATTCACACCATTGCAAATTTTTCAAGGCCAATATGTACCATCATGCTGTATTCCTTGTATAATACGAGTGTTTTTCATGGCAGGATGCAAAATCAAATCACTCCATACTATATATACACTATACTATACTATACATACATATACACATTTTATTTATATATATATATATATATATATATATATATATATATACACACATACATACATACATATA
>JAAIIK010000028.1:1989717-2000508 GCA_014706435.1 Silurus glanis | reverse complement strand
TGTGTGTGTGTGTGTGTGTGTGTGTGTGTGTGTGTGTGTGTGTGTGTAAAACGGTTACAGCATTCTAAGACTCAAAAGAGGTGCAAATAAAACCCCTGCAAATCTGAACCCCGCCCCCACTGGCTTTTATTATTATTACTAATTTGTGCACTAGCTAATTATTGTCTTCTCGGCTGCACAGAGCTGGGGAGAACGTAACGGCGTGCAGCGCTAATGACCTAAATCCAGGTAAAACATAAATCTCTGTCTGATCTAGGCTGCGATAATGCCTTTGTACACACAGGTCACGTAGAAAATCCACACCTCGCGCCATTTCCTCGATCTCAGACGCTCCTGAGATCCATATGGTTTAACAGCTCCTCTCCAGATCTGTTCGAGTTTTCGTTTTGCAGTAACGAAAACGGTGCAGCCGAAAGACTCGCTTGAAACTCTGCCTGTCGCCATAGCAACTGCATTACCATCTCTCGTTCTCTTGCTGGAACAAGGCCAAAACTAGCAAATGATTTAAATCTATGAGCTTCTCGACTAAGTACTAGTGCATATATTTTTCTGTAGGCATTGAACAGACAAAAACCAACCAAAAAAAATTATTAAATAATAATAAAAAAAAAATAAAAAATAAAAAATAAAAAATAAAAAAAAAAAATCACTTTTTAATCAGTAACAAACACTGAACCCAGAGTCTCAACATATTTACACACATCAGTATGGAAGGTATTTCTGTTATTTTGGCTTAAACAAGTGGGCGGAACATGGGTCTGATCCTGTTTCTGATTCTCCTAAAATCACTGCAGAAAGGGCCAAGGGTTTCACAGGGGACAGCAGATCATCACTGCACACCATAACTTTTTTTTTTTTTTCACTGAGTGTATTCGCCTTTGGAACTTTCCATTTAAAATGATTTTTGCAACACAACACACTACAACTGGCTTAGGGTCCTGAATTCCTCCACTTGCCGCACACGCACACACACGCACGCACGCACGCGCACACACACACACACACACACACACACACAGAGGACATTGCCTTACTGTTAGTAGAAACTATTTTATCAGGTATATTAACTAAAATCTCCAGGATAAAGAGGGGAAAACGGTGACTAAGCTGAGCAGAATACGGTGTTGTTCAGCATGAATAAAACACTTGTATAACATGTGCAAAAAAACACAATTACCTCACTGTCATGCACTTCCACATGGGAAAACGAAAGGTGACTCCAGTAAGACTCTTTAGGCGCGACAAGACAATAGCGGCGCGCGCGTAGCTAAAATGGACTTTTCGGCGTGGGTTCGAAATAATTTTTCAACACCGGAGATGATATCAAGAGAGCATTTTCTCTAGATTAAGTCAGCCTTTCTCAGGACTCGCTCGTTTGCCACAGATTGCATTGAAGCACGTTATTAGTTCACCAAGTTATTTTTATTTTTTTTTAGCTCAGTTAACTCAACTTCCCAGCAACAGAACACAGAACTGGGCAGCACACTGGATTTTTTTTTCTGCATTTTCCTAGGAACTGCTTCATGAATTCATGACTTGCCCACACACAAGTTCCTACACATAAGTTCAAGCAACAAGACACAAATTGAATTTCTAAACATTCAACACACATCATAATGGACTGTATTTCTATCATTTTGGCTTAAACGCGTGTACAAAATATGGGGCCGATCCTGTTCCTGATTCTCCTAAAGCACTGCATAAGGGGCCATCGTTTCTTTTCTTCTGTTTTTCCACAGGGGACCGCAGATCATCACTGCACACCTTAACAATGATGGAACTTTAATGAATGGGCATTCGGTACCACCCAGATTAGGATGGGTTCCCTTTGGAGTTTGGTTCCTGTCAAGGTTTCTGCCTCGTTGGAGTTTTTGTTTTTTCAAAAACATGCAAAAAAAAAATAACTTGAACTCAACATATATTATACAGACAAAAGTGCTGGGACACTGGACTTTTCCAGCCATATGTGGTTCGTAAATACAAAACGGGAGACAGTTTTATAGGGTGACTTTGAATGCGGTAGAATTATATTTTCCTTCAATTGAAATAGGAGACCCAAACGCACTCCAGCATGACAATGCTCCTGTGCACAAAGCCACTTCCATAAAGATATGGTTTGTGTGGGTTGGAGTGGAAGATCTCCTGCTAGAGAGCTCATGACCTCACCACTAATGAACACCACATGTAGGTGGCCTCTTCCCGCTACGTACGTCATCACCTGACTTTACTAACACCTTTGTGGCTGAATGAGCACAAACCTCCACAAGAACCCTCCAAAATCCAGCAGAACGTCTTCCAGGAAGAGCACATAGCAATCTAATGGTCTGGTCACAAACATTATTGTACATAGTGTATTTATTTATCGGTGTGCAGATTTAATGAACCTCATCAACAACAACAAATCGGTGTGACCTGAAACAATGGCGTGTCCAATAAAAAAAAAAAAAAAATGATAAAATAAATTTAAAAAAGCAATATCGTACCTTGAGAGACTTCCTCTTTT
This sequence comes from Silurus glanis, assembly GCA_014706435.1. Taxonomy (NCBI): domain Eukaryota; kingdom Metazoa; phylum Chordata; class Actinopteri; order Siluriformes; family Siluridae; genus Silurus; species Silurus glanis. The sequence goes on along the minus strand of JAAIIK010000028.1, from coordinate 1,998,005 downwards.
TTACGTATCGTATGATCCTTGGTGAATTTCACCCTCTGGTGTGCTTCGATGCATGTCTTGCATAGCCATTCGCCACACTCCACGCAGAAACCGATGGCGCTGGCGTCGTCTTCACAGCTGGTGCATACCTGCAGGGTTACCGGCGTGTAAACGAACGTTTAAAATACGCTTCTAACAAACGCGTGCGCGCCGAAGCGCCTCATCGGCGTGTGTCTGCGGTGCGATTTCTCTCACCTGCGTCGACTTTTCTGTGGAAGTGCTAGAGGCCTCTGTCGTGTCCTTCACAAAGTAATTGTCCACCATGTCGATCTGTTTGTAGTCCTGGTAGCACACCGTACACCGCATGACGTTCACTGGCGAGAGCAGAAGAAACAAGGAAGTGTAAGAGATGCAAAGTGTCACAGGGTCACGAGCACATCGTTAAACCCGAGTCACAGACATGGCGTAACAATGTTGCTGTGACTTCACTTAATCGGACTGACGTCTGTGCTGGGCACAATTCAGTCAAAAACAGTGAAATATATGGGAAGTGAGAACATCCCCCTTCCGAAATTGTATTTCAACCCTCGAGTAATATTTGCCTAAACGTATTAATATTAACCAAGGATTTCTAGAATGTGTCTCTAGACACGTACGGAGGCATGACGGAAAGTCAAGGTTAAGCCTTTGGGGAGAAAGAAAGAAAAAAAAAACTAACAAAAACACCCCAGAATTATTCGCACCAGAATATTAGCTTAACCTAACGGAGAAATCCTGCATTATGAAGCCAATACTTCACTGCACACACCCACGTACGGAAACCAGGGAGTAAAGTCTAAAGGATTACAACAACAATCAAGCAAACAAATCACGCACATTTTCATGTAAATGCTTTAAACAAATTTAACTAGGGAAATTAACTGTGCCTGAAGCGCAAAAGGTGCACATAAGCGTTCACATTTATTTATTTTCGCATTTTATTTATATTAAAATTTCCGCAGGGTTTAGGAGACATTTGCAACAGTTTGCCTGGAACACATTTGTTGTGTGTGTGCTGCGAACGAGCGCATGGGGCATTACATTAATCTATCCCTGAAACTAATTGAATTTTACTCTAATCCAAATTTTAAATCAGATAATGAGTGTGATCTGGCCTTTTCCCTTCCCCCTCATTCCCATTCATCACTCCACACCCCCCTCTTAATAGCCGCTCTGACATGCCATCAATTCACTTCCCCCCATCTAGCCGGCTGCAGCCAGAACCGGTACGAACTGGTTTGAGTCTGCTCGAGCCGGCGCTTTCTGCAATCAGCCAGTTCCCTCTAATCCCTGGCTGGGGAAAAGATGCGTGCTGATTGGCAGTTGAAGTGCAGCTGAAGTGAACACAGCCAGTGTAAAGAAGTGATAGACTGTGACCACTGCATAGGATTTATATATTTTCAGGGCCTTCATTAACACTCACATCTGCTCCGTAAGACACTGCAGACAGAAAGAGCGCTGAGAGGACAGATAATCGCCACACCCGGAGTGACTCTTCGAGATTAGGGTTTAGACAAATAAGTCCTGTTTTAGAAGCGCCAAAGCATTCACAACTCCTGCAGGACTGGTAAACGAAGGCCTCCGGTCACCGCTAGATTTCAAATGTGAACATTTAAAGCATCTCCATGTCGAGTGCAGACAATATTCGTTTCGTTTCTTTTTTTTTTTACAAATGTCCAAACAGCTACTACTTTGTACTATGCTTCAAAATGCAAAAACAAAGCGCATGAAAGGCGTAGAAATTAATTTAACGCGCGACATTTTACAAATGTAAATACCGCCAAATTACATACGAGCCCCTAAACCACACGTAGTCCACACGCAGTAAAAGGAAGTCTCGACATAGAGACTGGTTTAAAATGTTACAAACATCCACGCTAAACTAAATAAAGGCAAATACATTTTTTTTTATGCAAATGCTGGCAAGCTCCAATTTCAGAGCCAAGACACGCGATGAGAACGAGGACTGTAACACAACAGCCCTATTATTACAGAGACGCCTATAAAACATCAACATCCAACCCTCTTAACCACAACGGGTTCGACTTATTAAACAAACTGATCCTGAGAAAACTAACACAAATTACATGCACATCATAATATACAAAGCCCATTAGCTTTTTTATAAGATTACAGCATGGTCCATTTAAATAAATAACAAATAAAATAAAATCACAACACAAAAACCAGACATGTCAAGAAAGGTACAATAAAGTCTTTCCAATAAAGAGATTTAAGTGAATTAGAACACAAGGCATTTGATCAAAAAATAAATAAATAAATAAAATGTAATTTAAAAAAGGAATAATAATAAAAAATAAAAAAATCTCTTGTTTATGAAAGTTGAGGCCAGGATTTAAACATAAATGTCTTTTTTTATGACAAAAATAATCGAAAGCACTATTTTAAAGAGAAATGAATGAAACCTAATATAGTGATAATAAGTAAAGGATGATAACCTGAAAAGCATCACCAAACATTGACTCCCCAAATCATCATTTACGGACTCCAAATAGCTGCAAAATATCAGGCAACTTTATAACGTTGAAAACATTGTACACTGAAAGTTTGTAGACCGTTAAGAGGGAAACATTTGTTAACACTCAGTTTTTCAAGTGACATCCAAGAGGCCCAATATCTCACATTTCAGCTTTGTGCACAAAAAAAATGAAATTGAGCACATGATCATATGAAAAGCACAAAAGAGGGACCGCTGTTTTATAGAGAGAGAGAAAAAAAAAAGGTTCAAAATAGGAACGAACATTTCCAACACAGCTGGAATGTGATCATATGAACACACAAAAGCTGTTATTTTTGACTTGCTAAAAGAAAATCCCTGAGTCAAGTTCAGGACTTTCTCTTATAGGGACCATTTCTCAAATTAGATTTATAAAGCAAAAAAAAAAGCTAAGACGGCCCGTGAACCACATTCATGTTTCACCTCTTTCACCCCGACCGTGACGTCACCTTTGACCTAATGTGATGCTGCTGTCGTGTTTCTATGACGTGGTGTCACGTGATTCAACACAAAGTGAATGTTATGAATGGAAGCGATTCAATGTATAAACAAAAAACTAACCATACAGAACCCTAAATGAACATGCGACAAGGTGAATAACAATAATACAAACAAGATAACAAAATCATAGCAAAAATAAATAAATACATTCAAAATCTAAGCTAATTTTTGGCCTGAATATTCACTATGAACAGCCACGTTACCTTTCAAGAGCAGCAGCTAAGGAAAGGAACAGCCAGTGTCATTAAGGGTGTGTTAACCTGACTGATATATAACCTTGTGTACGGATGCAAAGCAAATATGAGGCCTGCTGTTTTTGGGAAACAATCAAAGATGAGGTGATGAGACGTGAGCTGATGCAAAGCATTTCTAAAACAAAAAAACTATTATAGAGCAGCACATCCTAAAGTGCTTTATTCCTCTTATACAACAGCAGTTTGTTGATACACAATGTTTTTTTATCCAAGAAAGAGCAACATGCTATACTTTTTCATTGCCTAAAGTGGGATGAATGTAATAACATGTCCATTAAACAATTTCAGCCTCTTATCACTTTATTTTGTAGCATTTATGAGCCTCGACTCTTTTCTTTTTTTTCATGAAGCTACAAAAGACATAAAAACCTCCTGAATGACCAGAAAACTGGTTTCTGAAGACTTCCCTGTGGTGGAAAACTGTCACAAAGCAAAGACACTGAAGAATCCTTCACTGTATTTTAAATAAACATCTTACAGAAACCGTCATTTGATCAATACTCTATTCGAATACTAATTCTACAAACCATAAACGAAAGCGGGAGCATGTTTTAGATCCATTATCAGTCTGAGTTTAAATGAGTCCACAAGTTACTCTAGAAAGGACAACATACTTCCAATGAGCATGTGTTATGATCTGCCTTGAAGCCAGAACTATCAGCAGATTTTCCGTTATAGAAATGAAACGCCTTCTGACCAATCAAAACTCAAAAACAACCAAAAACACAAATCCAACCAACATGTTCAACACTAAAGACTTGCCAATGCAATGTAGCACGGGTACACGCACGGGTACACGCACGGGTACACATGTTCACGTGATCTGGATGCACATACTCACACAAACACAACAAACCACTAGACGCTATTGCTTAATATAAAGGCTAGTAATAATGTTGGCGTTGTATTACACTTCAGATATTCTATGAATAAAAGCACATTTCTTAACCATGATGCTTAAAGTATGGTTGACCTTCTGAAAGCTGATATATTTCTTGCACAAATCATTGTGTGACCCGGTGAAGCCCGAAATTACCCACCATGCGCAGTCACTCTTTTCCACCTGATGCACTAAATAATATCTACTGAACACACAGTAGTTTATAGTATACAGTATAAAATACATGCTACAAAGGATGTATCGTATAGAAAAATATCTATATTGTGGTAGCTTAATGGATAAGATTGATAAGATGTGGGACTTCGGATAAGGTCATGGGTTCAAATCCCAGCACCACAAATATGCCATTGCTGGGTCCTTGAGCAAGGCCCTTAACCCTCAATATCTCAGTTGTATAACTGAGATAACTAAGTCGCTCTGGATAAGCGCTCCTGCCAAATGTCACAAAATTTTAATGTAAATAAACGTGCACATTCATTTGAGTTTGATGTTCAGGAATAATATTTGCTTCTGAGGTGAAATACTAAAGAGGATTAAGCGGCCAGGCTAATAAAGATTTACATAAGCTTTCCGGAAAAATGGAAGGAAACAACGTTCATTTGTTTATTTATTTTGGTAAACTTTCTTCTGGACAGAGGAAAAGTGGATCCAAAGCCTACCCCAGGAACCCTGGGTTCGATATGGGAATAAATCTCACAGACGCACGGCAATAACTTTAGAGTGGTCAATGTTTCTGAGACGGAACAGGACATGACGGTAACCTGAGCTCAGGATTAAGCAGTGCACCCAGAAGGTGTTTAATTGCATGTGTGAACAAACAGCAGATGTACATGAAAAGTGTTTTGAAGCACGTAAACATGTAGACGTAAACAAATGGAAACGTGTCTTTATGAACCACGAACACTGATATTCTCTGCATTCTGAAGGTTTCAAAAAACCAATGAAAATTACAACCTGCAAAATCATTACACGGTCCTTGAAAGCGTGCGCAAAAACCAAAATGCAATCTTTATCGTCTTCCAAAAAAAATTAATAAAAAAAATTCTCTCAGTTGTTTTGTGTATCTGAATAATTCACATTCTTACATCAGGTTGCTGCCTCTCTGTCTGGGTGGGGGGAAAACACACACACACACACACACACACACACACACACACACACACACACACACACACACACACTACCTTGGACTATTCAGCTCTGGAGGAGTGGAATCCTTTGCTTTTAATACACACCATCGCTGTGCATCCACTGCATCATTATGGGAATCTATGCACCAAAAATATATACGTTTTCCACCGATGGAAACTATTCAGGACAAAGAGATTTGTGATTTCTCTATTCATAGTTGTTATAATGTATTATAAAAACTGACTTGCCTCACAGACGGATGAAAAGATATAAGCAAATGAATCAAAGGTATTTTTTTGTAATACATTTGAAAAATGCCAGGTCGTCATTTATTTTATTGCTAACATAACATGTAGCTTTTACATCACTGCTTTGAATTTTACAGCTGCGTAGGATAGTCACCTAAACCTAATTTTCATTTCAGTTTCAACCCAAAATTTCTGTGCATTCGTTATTTAGCTTTCTCCTGCCCTGGGGTCACGATAGGTGAAAGGGAAAAAACTCACTTTGAATCACCAACACAAGTCCAGCTCATTACGAAATGGTGCATACCCGCAACCATGGGCCCTATAGACCAGCCAACCACCTGCTTGTTACAGGAGAGGGGGAGGAACCCGAAGCACTCGGATGAGATGCACTCAATCCCAAGGACAATAAGAAAACTCACTAAGCCGAGCCAGGCTCATCCTGCAGCTTTGAGGCATCGACAGTACCCTCTGCACCACTGTGCTGTCAATCAACTAGTCCATATTAATCAACAGCTAGCGAGTCACATGCATCAGTTCACGAGAACTGACACACTGTGCTCGTTGCCTCCTGGTTTTCCTGCTTGGTGATGACGGCAGAATGCAGGATTTACAATAGCAGGAGGGAAAAAAAAAAAAAAAGGTTTTGATCAGCGGAAATAATCAGCAATCAGGTCAATCCTGAAAGGAAAATACATACACACTTACGAGGCAGCTGCTCATCAATGCTTAAGGAACAGCGGATCTCATGACTGACCATGCACATCTTCTCAGTTCAATGGATCCAAACACGACATACGGTACTAGTCATTTAATACAAACGGGACTGAAACAGATACGTGTGCTGCAATAAAATACGCCCGGGACTGTCATTGTACCTGCTAATGAAACCTTGTTGAACGTCCATTGAACGTTTGGTGAGCTCCAGGCACCGGTAAACAAGCATTATTTTAAAAAAACGCCGTCCTGGTTATTAACATATCAGCAATAGGCTGTGAATGTGTCAAACTAAACAAGTCGCCATTCTAATCAAACAACTCGGTGTGTACACACCAACAACAAACCAAAGGCCCGAATCCGAGTGCTTGTGCACGACATGAACAACCGGTCAAGGAGGGAATAGTTGGAGATGAAGTTATTAAAGGAAAATAACCTACAATGATCCACCATGGAGTAAATTCATTTCCAGCAGGTCTGAAGGGTTGGATTTCTCACACACCCTGTTAAAGAAATGTCTCCTCACAGAAGTGATCCCACTTGGATAATGTCTCCATCATTAGAATGAGCTGTTACTATAGACTAGAGAACAAGTGCATTATTACAGACACCTTCTGACCAATCAGATGTGTATTTGAGAACAGTCCAGATGTTATAACGACTAATCAGAAGAGCCTGCCTGGCTGTCCTGGATGTCCAGAGATACTGGAGTGGGTTATTATAGTGGTATAATAATTATGATGCAAACCTGACATGGTGAAAAACCTTGAGTTGCTGTCTAACAGGCCACAATAGTAACCTTCTATCCCATTGTCCCTGATCTCTGTAGTTATTTATGACCATCTTGTCCGAGAAGTTTGAGTTAGGAGTTGTGTAATTCTTTTATAAACCATGTGATGATTATTGGCTTGTTCAGGGAGATCATAACATCTGCTTTTCCCCCCCTAATCTCTGGAAACTACCGGTTAGGTTAGATTTTTTTCCCCTCTTCCCCGTCTCTCGTTCTCCCCACTCACCGATGTGCGTGTCCTGGCCGTGAGGACCGGCGACTCCCACGCTGATCTGTCTCTCCGGCTGAGGGATACACTTTAGGCAGAACGAGTGCAGACATGGCAGGAGTTTGGGCTCGCAGTCCCGGTTCTGAAGGCTTTGTTTACACACGGCGCACGTATCCAGCAGGTTTATGGGCACCGCGGACGGAGCCGAGGCAGAGGCAGATGCAGGGGCAGCGCCAGGCGCCGTTTCAGTCCCGGGAGCGGGGGAAGACGTGCACGCCACTGCGGCGGGAGTGGCGGTGGACGTGGCGTCTACCGCGGACAGAGAAGGTTCCGTGCTTTCTGTGTTCGAGTTTCCGTCCGGGCTAACGTTCGCGCTACTGCGGCTGGTGCTCGCTTCCCCTCCTCCTTCTGCCTCACCTCCACCTCCTCCTCCTTCACCACCGCCGCCACCACCACCACCACCACCACCTTCTCCTCCTCCTCCTCCATCGGCATCGGCGGCGGGCTCGCTGGTCTCGGCGTTGGGTGTCGGCGTCTCGGGAGCGGTTTCGCGGGACTGTCCGTCATCCTTGTCCTTGACGACGGAGTCTGTGTCGTTAGCCTTGTCGACATGTTCACCGTCGGCGTCCCCGTTGACGGTCGCCGGAGGCTCTAGCTCCATGCTAGCTGGGCTCTCTGTATCCTCTTGGCCTTTGTTGTCCGCCATCTTTGCTCCTCTTTGAACCGCCTGACGTGACGTCCTCGTGCGCCGAGAAAATTCGCCTAGTCTGACGTCATCACGCTAAAGCTGCAGTCCGCCAACGTACGAGTCAATGATTCACTCGGAGCACAATCCTTTAAAAACTTCATCCCTTTATTTTTTTCCCCTAACAAAACTATAACTATCGATAATATATTCATAATTATAAAATGTTAATGTTTTCCTTTAAAATGTAAAATAATGTTTTCCTTTTTTAAGGATAGATAGATAGATAGATAGATAGATAGATAGATAGATAGATAGAT